>JAQIVE010001565.1:0-24172 GCA_034698285.1 Sminthurinus bimaculatus | reverse complement strand
AATACCCATTCCATATCGTGACCTCAAAGTTTTTCAAGTTACACACATGAACAAAATCATGTATGAAGCATCCAAGCGAAATTAGCAGTGTTGAACTTAATTATTCCACACTAGATTCGAAATATTTTACATTGTACACTTCATTTAGGCCTGTACTAGAAATAAAAGCATGAGATTAAACGTATAAAGGATTTAGAGAAGCATATCATGCGGAATATAGGGAAACAAGTCCATAAGGAAGATTCTCACCTCTTACGTTTTGCGAGGATGCGTCATACCACTTTTTGCACGTTTGATTAAGTTACCCTTAAAGGGCACCTCCGTGAACTTATCCAAAGTTCAAAAGATGTTGTTTCTCTTAATCTTACGTAGTAAGTACATGCATAGTATTATAAACAGACTAGACAGAAAATATTATGTATCGAGAGACTTCGCCTTTTCTTCACAAAATACTTTGAAATCCACAAGCATCGCAGACTCATTCATAAGGATTTCTTTGCTCTTTTATGAAAATAATTACAGGTTATGTGGATTTTATAATAGATACTACAGTACGTAATATGTATTTTACATTGTCTTTCCATTCTCTGGACGTATAATACAATAGAATGGAATGGAATAGAATAGAATGGAAGGCATCTGTGCTGTATTCAACTATGGAGGAAGCGAGCGAGGAATAATATAATTCACAGAACATGTATGCGTTGCGAAGACAGTATATATATTATGCAAGTAATTAGAAACACCTCACTATCTAGTTATTTGCTGTGTCATATTATATCTCTTCTTCTGTCACCCCGTTTTTTCTGTACACAAAATGTGTATGACCAATAGCCTTATAGGTCATACGTGCACGGAAATACTACAATTATATTAATATATAATATACAATATTTTATGATAATACCTTTTCGTATTCAAACCCACATATGAATATTATATTATAACAAATGATGAAGATAATATAGGCATCGTATCATCATCATCATCGTCGTCGTCGTCACCATCATCTACATGTATTAATTATTTACATAACAAACAATCAATATTTCAGAGGAGCAGTGTTCCGAAAGGAACTATTTTTTTTAGTAGTTGTAGGTTCAGTTTCCGCACACTGCACTATATACACCATCCCCTATATTGATAATAACAGTAATATTGTTATTATTATTCACATGCAACTACGTAGCACGTATGAGACTTCTGCCTCCGTGTGTTTTTTCTCCGACTGACACTGACCTAACGTAAGGATGTACATCTTGCGCCTTTCTCTATACTTTCACATTGAATGACGTGAATGACATCAAACATTGCGTGGAATGAAATGTTGCGTATTTAATTTTGATGCCATTCCAGTTTCAACTCCAACGCCAACTTTATAACTGTCAGCCATGTCACACTACATAAATGATGAAGGCTGTCGACCAATGCCATCATAACATTACAAACATCAAACATTAAATAAATAATATTACCAATATACCAATATTATGTATACCGAGTACTCGTACATCATATTCCGAATTTCAATCATTTTCTGTCCGTCATCTATCAGCTTATACTCCCATTACCCATTAAATTATGTAAACTATTTTACTGCCCATCTGTATACAGTATACATACATTTCAATATTATACAGTATGTAAAATTATACTGCTAATATGTTGTGTATTTCATTATGAAGAACTATTGTACAATAACATGTGTCTACATTGTACACAACTCAGTTTCTAGAGTATTGGAACAGCTTCCTTCCTTCCTTCCTTTCCCTCAAACTCTAACCCATCAGTTTGCTCGATTTTATTTTTACATTTCAATCGATAGACAATTAAAGTTTGTCAAACAAGCCGAGCAAGAGCCAACCGACTCCCAATACAATCCTTGTGTAAGGTCCAATCCAATCAAATCGAATATAGAATAAAAAACAGAAGACGGACTCTTCTTCATTCTTCTGAAATTCACGTCAAATTCAGAGCCAACACAGAAAATCATGCAAGTGGTAAAAACACGCGAAAACGCAACAAGGTTAACATCAGACGGATAGCAAATATCCAAAAGTAATTGTATTGTCAATTGTAAAGTTGTACCGTATGTAGTATGTACACAGCATGCATGTGTCGTATATATCCTCTGTTCTACACGGTGATCCAGGCGAGATAATTTTTTGAAATTGCTCAAAAATCGATTTTCAAAAAATTATCCCGCCTAAACGTTGGGGAATCCCGCCAAAATATTTTCGGCTTTAATACTACTTTGGTGCAGACTCTTTGGGAAAAAATCGGGAGGCGGGAAAATTGAATTTTACGTTGCGTTATGGGAAAACAGGACGTTTTCAAAAAATTCCCATTCATAGATGGCGCTGAATTTCAAAAAACAAAATTACACGTATACCCTAAAAAATGATGAAGTTTTTTTAGAAAAATAAATTGGCGCCAAAATTCAAATCTTAATGACTTTCCCATGTGGCTCAATATTTGACCTTGTGTGACCCCGAGACCAGCGCCACCTGGAGGATGAAAGACATGCCGAAAAAAACTTGGGTTCTTTGTCTACAAGTGACCTTTGACCCCATGTTGATATTCGCAGTAGTTCCGGAGATATGATTTTTCTTTATTGGTATGTACCCAGTGGATCACCCTGTACCTATGCGCCTACAGATAGGCAGATCATTGAACAAAGATAAATTGAGCAATAAAATGTATATTTAGCACGGTCATTTGTTGACAACCTTATGAGATATGAGTCTCGCATTCACATTCACATGGAGGATTTAGATAAAAGTGTGCTTTTTAAAATAAATTCCATGTGAATGGAATGGAATAAAAAGTATACGACCAGAGTATCTTGAAAGACACGAAGAATTTGAAGATAAATTCGATGCACAAACGTTGCAAACAAATAATACATATACATGTGCAATGTGCATGCATCAAAACGTCAAAATATGTAGACAAGAGTTTCTATACTACACGATAATTTCGAGTTCAAACCGAAAGCATGTATCGATTATTCGAGCCTATGAAGGTTTACGTTATAAGTCGTTCAACAAGCTGAACTGGAAAACCCCAAACCAATCTGAATCCTACAACGAAATCATCAACCGCAGTTTAACAGGCAACAATTCAACAAGTCCACTGAAAAAGATGACAGAGAACAAAAGTCACTGCTTTCCTTAGACAAGCAAGGAAACACTAGTTTCGACATTTTATCAAGGAATTCGACCCACAGTCCAAATCTAAAAGTTCACTTGTCGAATCATTGTGAGTAATATTTATGTACCTACATTCCGAAAAACTTAGTTTACATAATGTATTCAGACGTGGATATAAATGTTTTAAAAAATATACGTACATGAGCCACAGATATGCATTTTCAACTAGGCACAAACAAATTCGATTTAAAATCAAAGTCAACTCACAGCTACAGAAGAGGGCAAAGAAAGAGCAAAGCTATATAGCGGTAGAAAAAAATTTATCAATTTTGATTGACATTATCTCATTGACTAAGAAAAAACGCCAGTTCTGCCATTTAAACGACTTTATAGAGATGAGCGAGAGCTTCTGCCCACTGACAATGGGCAGAATCATTAATAACTTGTGTATTTGATTTGGACGGGCAACTTTGAGCATGAACAAGTATGTACATACGTATTTTAGGTATACCAGAGAAAATTTGGTGTTTGTATAGCATAGTATAATCTTCAATGGTCCCAACATTCAATGTCAAAAATTGTACTGAGGGTGTCTCAAGAAAATTTACTCAATTTTAAACGCTTGCAATTTTTATTTTCCGATTCAATGCATATCTATACTTTTAAGCTAGAAAACATTTTAAATAAATTGGAAATTCACAAATTTGTGCCATTTAAACGGAGGGCAAACTAATGTGAAACAATATCTACATAACCCGGCCTCAAGGTGCCAAAGGTGACCTTTGAAAGGTCACATTAGCGTATCTATTACTGTCATCAGCTGAAGACATCGCCAACTTTTGTATATGAAGTTTTATCATTTTTTCATCAATTTAATGCTAGAATGATACCAACAGAACGATTCAGGCAATTACAAGATTTTTAAATATACGTTACACTTCATCAGGTACCCTCGTAAAAACTCTATTTTCCATATTTATGAGAACAATAATATGCAGTATTCAAACGTCAACTTGTACAGAGCAACAACATAAAAAAACTTTGTAAAAGCCACCGCGCCCAGTAAATGATTAAAAATCAATTGAAGAGGTATGATGATAATCATATTCACAATCATACGGACATCCATATGTCTAATAAAACTTTGGACATTACTAATAATAAAGTCCATCTTTGTTACACTTACAGCTGAACAGTTTATATCAATCCAAAGATTCTTTGAAGCTTGACATTTTCATTTAAGTGAATACACTTCATAAATAAATAAGAAACACCTACCGCTATTGTCACATAAATAATACAAAAAATGTGCACAGAACATATGCATTAAATAAATCAAAGCACGCGCTTGACAAATTTTTACAAATATGCATACATGTATTCGTAACATCTTGATACAATTAAAGGACTTACAAGCAGGTTACAGGTCTTTCCATACATTTATAAAACTGCGTTCAAATGCAGTTAAACCACAGTCAAGTTACCAGCTATGGCTGTAGCTGCATGCAGGGCGGTAAGTCATATATATATATATAGGTTTTTTAACTTACACCGGTAATAATAATAATTATGATTATTCCTTACAAAAAAATAGAGGCGTATCATTAAAACAAATGCTGAAAATTTATTTGCTTGTTTTAATAGGTGCACATAACATCCCTATATGAAGTCTCATAAATTTGTGCACAAGCACACGTAACGCCAGCAAGTTGAAAACATTTTTACTCGTATCCGTAAAGCTATAAACCAACTTGACGCATGTGAAAATGTACGAATAAATGCAATGAATCACAAACAGAGGGGAAGAAAAAGGCCAAAATATGTGAGTACAGTGTGGAGACAGGGAAAGAAGAAAGAAAGCGTATAGAATGACTTCTAGTCGAAATTTAACTACACTAAACTAGAATAGACAGGAATATTCTGCGGGTTGAAAACGTTAAGGCTTTTATAGTGTTTTGTCTGGAAAGTAGCCAGAAGAAGCACGGGAAAGGCAAGCTAACTCACTTATATGTGTAAATAAGATTCAACTACGGAGGCTTACTGGATTTTCTATATGTGTATGTACAAGAAACACTTTTCTTTCTTAATGTAAGCTCTGATTGTATATTTTATATTTTTCATACATTTGCCTATCTTCAAGTCAGAAAAGCAAAAAAACTAAATAGGTTCTAAAGAGTTTGAATAAATAAATGCATGAAGCATATTATTACTAGGTACAATAACAATAAATGAAATCATGTGCGGAGGAGAAAATCTAACAAGTTTCTGTTCCTTCACATTATTGACGTATATTTTATACGAAGGTTTTTATACGGCCCCAAGACTTACATTTCTTACACTGTTCAAAAGTGACTTTTTTGGCATTTCAAACGTTAATAAGATAACAATTAGCGCCGTTTATTCACAATATTCGGATATTTGGACAACAAATACAACATAGATTGACAATTCAACGTATTCTGCTTGACAAACCATATAACATCGACAAATTAATCATTCATTTACAAGTTTAGTTCACAATGTACGGGAGTTTGCGTCTTATATGCATCAAATTTGGTTTGGCGACAACAAGCTTAAGTGTAATGTTAAAAGATCTTAGGAATAGAATGAAAGTAGGTTCAAGATAAGCTTGAAGGCTGATTTTAATCAAGTTGAACACGGATTTTGCATTGAAAATGTTCCTCTTTCCACCCATATTTTGAATTTTGTTGTAAACTATTTAATAAAAATCTCAAAACTCAAGCTTTTTGTCTCATCTCTATAATTAGTTTCAGAAGGATAAAAAAGTTTTAATTTATTCGGTGGTTAAATTTAAATGGAAAAAACTAAGTTAGTGTAGATGCCAATATGATGTAAATCCATGTATTGTCATATGTACTTTAAACATATTTTGAAACTTTCAAAACACATTACCTGATTATTTACTGTATTTACATTGTACATTTGTACATAGAAACAAACTGGTATTTTAGCCCTTTGTCAGTTTAATCCTTCTATGTCCCATAAATCCAGGATACAACTATTTTACGCCTTGATATGTTTTCAATTTTCAATTCGGTTTCATCGACCATATCGTGAAAGGCGAAATTATAGCATAATAAAAATCAAAAAAGTTAAAACACACAAGACAATGTGTGCGTTCCTCATGTATGTGCCATATGCCAGTGTTGTTACAGTGTGTATGTACATACTCATAGCTTAAAGACATCCTTCACGCCGATGGTATTTTTGTTCAACATAGTATTTTGCTAGATAGATCATGATTTTACTCCATTTTTACTTCTTATTTCTCCCCTCTCCCCCTTTTCTGTCATCATATTAAGACGAAAATTATAAATTACGGCGTATCAAAATCGAACATGGAAATTTTTTATAATCTTCACCGGCACTACAGTAAGTACCTATGGAACCCGTTCACTGTATTGATAATCTGCAGGTTTAGTAAGCTAGGGAAAAGAATCTATGTATAGCTAATGGCAACGATACAATAGATCTCTCATTAAATCAAATTTAATTAAGTAAAGGAAGGAGTGTTGAAGCTAGAAGCTTTTTTCTGGAACAATAACAAAAACGATGATCAAAGTATATAAAGTATACGATAATAATACACTACTTTCATTCCCGCGTACATATTATATACTGTAACAATATACACACACATTCAAGTTGCTGAGACTTGACGAGACACGACAAGACAGCTCTTCAACGAGAGTGTGTACATATAAAAGGGGAAAACAATGGGCCGTTCTTTCCTCATCCTCAATACAAAAGGAATAGCTCAACAAGTCGAAGTCTATTTATGTAAGTACGAATTATCTCAAATGATAATGTGCAACGTTGAGGAATATCCTACGTACAAATTGTACCCATAGACGTACTGACCATCCCCGATCAAAGTTCGCCTGAACTTAGCCTTTTTACATGCTGATATAACTGGGGTCCCAACGAACTTTTATTGTGGATGAACTGTGTACATTGTACACCTTTTGGATGTGATGAAAATTTTCTTTAGCTATTTTACACACTCTTTTTCCCTTCCATCTTTAAACTTCCAAGTAATCAATATCAGTAATTGGCCTTCAACTTCAACTTGAATAACCCAACCATCATTTTTAATTCCTCCAGTAAAGTAAATTGTCTATATCACATACCTATTTGTTGTTTTAGTTCAATTAATAATTTAATAATTACTAGTACCTATGATAAATCTATAATCCAGACTCATACAAGTATAGGAGCCTTTATCGAATCTTGCTCGACATGGCACAATTTTTTATTCTGATATCTATTAATAGTTACGCGTAATGACAAAATGGCAACGTGAAAAACTATCTACCGTGCAGTGTTAAAACCAACATGTATGTATTCTATTCACGATCACAATTCCATTATATATTTTGATTAATAATATTAACCATACACAATATGTACGGTACACACTTGGTAATCTACTACTAGTGAATTTTCACCGACTAACACACTCGACATTGATGTAACTTGTACAATATGCCGTATGCAGTTGTGTAATATGAAATAATTATTGTAATCGGAGACAATGTACAATGTATTGAAAATTGTTACAAACTAATAGTACAGTAGATTCTGCCCTAAACAGCTTTTCAAACGGAAAAGGTATGATTTAAAAATTATAGCTAGGTAGTCTGGTTAACCCATAAAACATTTTTTTCATATATGTAAATAATATTAAATGTTAACTAGCCTGTCATATCTGCGTTTAGTTTCGACGATTTCTTAGACATACGAAATAATAGCGGCGGGACCATTAAAGATGAAAAGGACAAAGTGACAACTTAAGGGCCACACCTTACTAACCTCAGTCAATATTCCAATCATAACAACATTATTCACCATACGCTTATTCAGAGTGTATACACTGTATACATTATACATATACACTACCTTGTATGCAAAACGTCATTGCTGTGTTGGTTGACGGTTCGCAAAATTCAAAATTAAAGTCAGTACTGGATACTAAAATACAACTTATGCTTATAGAATCCAGGGGGACCTCAAGTTAAATTACAACAACAGCAACTCGACATGGACAAGATAAGACCACAGAGCCATTAAAACAGTTCATACAGGAAAAGCCATAATAGCAATAATATTGGCATGGTTGGAAATAAAAATAAAGTGTATCAGGCTCATTGCAATCAACGGGTTTGGTGTTATAAAACTATAAACACATCGCTGAAACATAGTCCACTCACAATCAGTTGTGATGCAATAGTAACATCGAATTCTACAATTCGACGAGGTTTCTTTAACTAGTAATACCTTCACTTGGTTTTAATTTTCCATCACAACTTCACCACTTATCTTCATACGTATTCTTCAAATACTCCTTCCAAACATATTAGTTTAATTACAAATTAAGGCAAAAAGCAAGTCGTACCAAACGTTCCGTACTAGACTAGGTACGTACAAATGTACAGCAGCACGATCTTTAACAAACGTATTCATATTTATTCGCCATGCATGTAAATATTTATATTATTATTATTATTGCAAGAAAATGCAGACCAACTATAATAATTTGCATCGGTTTTCTATGAGCATCATTAACAATTTTGCCATTATCTCAATAATATTTCTTCCAGTTTCACTTTTCCAGAGTCTACTCAAGGGTAGAAAATAGACATGATGTACGTGTACATTTACTAAGAAACATTTATCTCACAATCTAAGATATTATTACAGTCATTATGAACAACAGGTTAAAGAGTATGGAAGGCGAGCAGCATGAATGAATGAATTAAAATTGTATACATGGACGAAATGCGTACTGGAGAGCAGACTATTACTCGTATCATCAGGAGAGAAAAATATTTTATCTATGCTTTATTTACTTGTTAAATACTTGTAGAGGACGAAGAATTGTCGATGTTAACGGAATTTATGATGAAATTTGGTTTTATTCGAGCTTTCGACAGTTACGTCTGTCTTCTTCAGGAATCACCACCCAATTAAAAATATTTTAGTCTACGCTAGAATAAATAGATTGAGGAGATAGCTAATTTAGTTTGTTATTGTTTGTATTTGCTAGTTTTTTCTATTTCACTTGTGAAATGACAAAAGGAAAAACACGACACATAGCCTTCCAACTTTGTTCTGTAACTATCCGTGTAATAAAAATAGAGATGCAGTATCCTACTGTTTCATTTCCCATTTATTGAAGTCGTCGTCATCGTAACGTATTTTCGAAGCTATACATAAATGTTGTATAATCACGTAATCAATGTGGAAATGTACAATGTACTACCCTAACATTTTTCACTTTCAGCAACATGCGTAGACAAAAGGAATAATAATTATTATCCTTCTATACAAAGGTTCACTTTTTATCTGCCTTTCTTTTAAACAAGTTGCATGTCATAGAAAACTCAGATGCAAGACAGACACTGATCTTATACTAACATTAGCACGGTAATACAATTTGATATAATACCACAATTGGGCTCATTACAAACCTTCCATTCAAATCTTAGGCATTTGTTTAAAATCGAGATTCAAAGTTAAAAATTTCCGTGTCTTTACCGGTGAAATTATCCTGTATCTACACTTATGCATCCAACAAGAGCACTAGAGTATTAAAATATAAAGCGAGAAAATTGCTCATTTGTTGTTCCGATGCTCGAGCTTGGTATAGGCAGACTTCTGAGAGAAAGAGAAGATTTTTTATTTACAGAGCTTGGGTATATTAGTTGTTGGGTCATTGCAGAGTTCGTCTTTTAAATATCATCAGTGGCAAACTACAGAGTCATGTTGAGGTTTTACTTATCACCTTATCAACTTTTCACTTTAACCTGTTGCATGAAAATATTTAGATGTTCCAGAATTATTTATTTCGCACTGTACTAAAACTTAAGGATACCAAAAATAATGAGCTATTTTTTCCTGTCTAAAAATGGTTTATCATCATTTGATTCATATATAGCTCGATTTTTTTACAATAAATACATGGAATTTTTTGAGCAGCGCGCAGACGTAATGAACAATAATCACTAAATGCATATTTTCATTATACAGACTTATGATTATGTGACATTGTACATACAAACAATTATTATTATTTTCATTATTATGACTCATGAATGAGTCGCGATTAGGATTTATGAACATATAAAGATAGATAGACTACTTGATGCAATTTTTCCATGCAAGAGTTAATGTATAAATAATTAAGCTGACTATTTGTATTATGAATTCCCAATGGATACCTCTAATTCAAGGTTTCCTTCAAATTAATAAAAATCTGTGGACGCACAGAAAACAAAACAGACCAGAGTGACTAAAAATACACAGCCTTAGTTTCTGTTATCGTTCTATCCGTGTAAAAATTACTTGGATAAAAAGAGGCTAACTTTCACTCGGGCAGGCCATAAACTTTGTCGTACGATACTGTCCGGTGAACCGTAGAACATATATGGGTTAGATTTCTGAGAGTTTTGTTTTTCATTTTTGTTACTTGAGTTAAATAGCGCTATAACCTATAATAACTGCCTTAATCAACTCGGGAGTAATGTCATGTTTATAGTGAATAATACTTTGCCTGCACTTTCTTATCTAAGCTCGTTTAAAAGCTCGGTAATACATTGCGTATATGGTCCAGCTCATGTTTCACCGATTTTATTCTCACTCATTTGTTTACATTACCAATTTTCATTCACGGTACTTGAATAAAATGTGTCATGTAAACGAAAACCAATAGTATTTAAAATATTCATAGCTCATGTAATAACATCTCCATACCGCCAAACTGTCGGTCTTCTTGCCAAAGTAGCTGATAAGTGGGACAAAAAAATGTTGATCACGAGTGAAGACAACTTTTTTGTCCCGTTCTGTTTCCCCTCCCTGTCTATTGGTTTTTTCAAGAGTCACAAAGCAGGAAGGCATGGAAATCTCGATGATTAGAGCGTTAACTTTTCCCTAAAGACATTGATTTCTTCCCATTTTCCAAATATCAACTTCCAACTAGTCAAGGAGTCAAGTCCTCTCATTCTTTTATTTGAATTCAAGAATATAATGCCCAATAAATGCGTAGCGTAGTTCTAAACAAAAGATTACAAAACTTTCGCAATGCATTCATTTAATCAAGCTAACGACACTTAGCAAGAAAACTGCATTTCAATCGTCCCCGTGTGTGTTTCACCAACTATGAGGCTAGATTCCTGTTCCAAGAAGGGATTTTATCGCCACATCACGGATGTTTTTATGAATATACCTACATAATAACATACAACATGCATGTCTGGAAGACAGTTTCTTAGTCTTGTATAGGTGACACACCGTTTTCGAGTCCAAAAATACATATTTATGTGAAACATTTCAATGAATAGCACACACTATGCGTTGCATATCGTACAAGTTCAACAAGAAAAACTCATTAAAATTATCCGCAATCATGATCACCTTCTGATGAAACCATAAAACTAATATGCGACGCCAAAGTAATTAACTACTAAATTTAATGAACTTTAAATAGATCTCTGGTGGTCATTCACAGTGGTAATGGCTCATTATAAGTAATAAAAATACTATAATGTTATGCATAATGTTTTCTTGCAAAAATGTATACAAACTAATTTGCTTGTAAGAGATCCTCGTAAATGACAGTTAATGGTTAATATACGTAGAGTATATGAACAAAAATTACTACGACTCTATCAATACTATGAACACTCTGTTCACAAAACAATTAAAACAGTGCCGTGCCATTATTTTATGCAATATTTTGAGTCATGTCATAAAACAAATTTTAATAACCAATAATACTAATAATAAAAACTCGGACAAAAAATTCTACAACTCATATTCTTATGCCGTTGGTCACTAGTCATAGTTGACATAAGACACGTACATACATGTATCAACTATATTTTGTGGAGTTTGGATTCAAAACATTAGCCTGAAATGACAAATCATTGCCCTGTCGTTTCATAACAAATAAATGTGAACAAGGATTCACCAAAAAACTATTCCTACATAAATTGTATGGATTGATAAATAATGGATGTACTGTATACTGTATATATTTATTATACAAAAGGAGGTTAGAGTAAGGCACAATGGCGAATTCCCCTTTGGAATTATATTTTGAAAAGGGACACGAGGGGACGCATTGCTGTTTTAATGAGTAGATGTACACAGAGAATACATTTCCCTTTAAAATACAATGTCAACGGGGAAAGAAACCAGTAAGTACCATGCCATTTTACTCTAGCCAAAAAAATGGCAACAAGTTAGATGTTGAACTTCCACCTCAATCTTTTCAATAAGAAACCATTCTTAAGTTGTCTGTATTCATATTGCCTTTAAGTTTAATATATCTTTGCCTACATATTGTATTAATACGACTCCAGCCTCAAAGTTGATCGTCAGACCAATCTAGCGAATGTAAATCGTTATCATTTTTATGAACATGTCTATATACAATATAACTATCAACAGCAACATTAGCTAAAACATGAAGTGAATCTGTACTTGGGGTTAAATTACTATGTATGCAGAATGCTGGAATTTTTTCTTCTGTAGCGAAGACTGATAATACATTTTTTTAGCTATAGATTTGTTTGTGCTATTTCTATATTCCTAATACTGAAATTCTATTTGCAAGTATTTGTAACATCATATACTCAACATGTATACTTGAATAACATTGTAAGGCTGCATAAGTTGCACTATGGCCAAATATAGTAGAATATTACTATACGGATATTATAAATTATCAAAGTCAATAAATCAGTTTTGGGAAACCAAAAGAAAACTTGCTCACAAAAATTCCAATGCTATACTACATACTACTCAAAACTAAAAACCCTTCTGACATGGAAATCGAAATCTTTTTCGCTTAATAAATAAAAAGTTGTGTGTTCAATTTATCTTAACATTCGCAGCCATTTATAAGATTAAGTGAAAACGACATGATTTTATGTCTCTCCCAGAAACTCGAATCAGTGATGGCTACATAAACAACAGTTGTATGCTAAATTTTTTTGCGGTCACGCGCGATAAGCTATTAAATAAACTAAGTTAAAACCGTCATACCTAATGCAGCATGATATCATCTAAGCCACGACGATAACTTTTTCCTACAAAACTTGAAATTCGAAAGCAAAATTGATACAATAGGATGAAGGGTATTTTGGTTAGACTGCAAAACCCTAGACTTGATTTCCTCGTAGTTCGTTTCAAGTTTTATTATAACAAATCCAAAGTTTCTACGTAGCAAGTAAACCGTATATAACATCCTAGAGTATAGATGTATGCTGAGGAGTTTTAAGTTTGATACTCACAATACATTTGAAATTGGAAGGCTATTGCAGCATTGCATACGATTCAAAATATAGTTAGTTGAATTTTACATCTAGTATCTACTGGCCCGGAGTGTCCACGTATTGTGGTGTGTAATACGCATCCTTCCTAATCGTAATCGTATTATGTATTAATGTACAAATCTCAAAGCTCAACTTGTACTTTTACTTTGAAACATGACAATGTGTTCTAATCACGTCATATTTTTCTAATGGCTTTTGATCCAATCCAATGTCTATCATTTCGGTATATCACCTAATATACATACATAGTGATGTACACCTTCAAAATCCTAGGAGAACATCTATCATTATACTCCCATTATAATTTACAATTCTTCAACTCCAACCAAGAAAAGTCTCCACGCAAGTATGTATCTGTACACTTTCCTTTTTGTGTTATCACAGTCATTTGAATAGGAAGATGTGACTGTACCTTGTCCACATTTCTATGAATATGTGGTATCGTCATCGTAACATTCATCCGGCTATTCTATACATCATTTATCTTTTTCCCGAGCCATATGTTTCTTAGGTATATGTAGATTACATTATTTCAACCTATATTGCTGCAAACAGCTCCCTTTTAGTTTATTCGTTTTACATTCACGATTATAGTTTTGAGAAACTGAATGTAACCGGTCACAGGTACATACATATGTGCTAAATATACAGAATTATAACTTTGTATGTTTCCTCCACACTTATTTTTGTCCAGTCTTCTTGTAATGTTTTGGAATTTGGATTTGGATTTTAGACACAAAATAATGGCAAATGTTTATAAAAATTCCTAAGACAATAACAAATAGAATTGTTCGTCGTTTGAAATGAATATTCGAGCATTGCACAGAATATTCGAGAAACGATGCAAGCCTAACTGTGAGATTCATTTGTACCAAAGTTGGATGAAAAATAAACAAACCTGACTACTGATATACAGAGAAATGTAATATGAATGCACTAACACTGTTTAATATACATAAGCCAGATCTGATTCATGAATCGTGTTCACGTACAATAAAACCAATATTATATAATATATTTCAAACGCCCAGTGGCTACCACAAAGCTACCTCGGCTTCTATTTTTTGACATCTTTAGCTTGGCTTTCAAATCTGTACGTTCTATGAATCTTTGTTGTAAATAGTGAATACATGATCCAGTCGTACTACCATATCAATAATAACAGCGATAATGTGCGCGTTGTTGTATAAATAATATTGTCACATTAACTTGCTAGACACCTTCTTCGCCAATAATATTATTCAACTTTATCAAGTAACCAAATGACTATGCAAGATACTTATTAAGGCTTGAAGTACATTTACGGTGGAAATTTTCAAACTTATTCTTTGAATTCAGCTCCGGACTTTTAAGCTGTTCGGACCTCATTTTCTTTGAAATGAATAGCAAAAAATTGCCCGAGTGCAATCACAATTTTGTTCATTGGAATAGGAACGAACGAAATATTCAAATCCATTTTTGTTATGCACGTACACTATCCATAATCTAGTATATTGTCAGTTATCCAAAAAAATTAGAACATACACATGAGACATGAGAACATGGGATATATTACGCACGTATCTATTTTTCATTATAATTCTATTCCAGGGCTCTATCGTTAATGATGATTACCATGATATGAAAATGAAAGGATTCATATATTATTATAAACACTCGTAAGTCACTTACATCATCTGTATTATTATTGTTATTATTATACCTTGTCTACGTTTAGATTTCTATCCTTATCCCCGAGCGAAGTCAACCATACCGCTCTAGGCAACTAGTTTTTCCCTTTTGTACTACGAACACATATATGAAATATGAATACACAACATACACCTGCAGTTCAATTACAATCATTAGGACTTTGTGATTCAACAGGCTTTGCAATTAACCAGAGTAAGTTATATCACAGAATGCATACTGTGTATATTGTATAGATAGAAAGGATTCACGTTGCTTTCTTCATTTTTTTTTCTCCTAGTGGCGCATAGTATTTTTTTTGTACACAACTCATTTTAATTTAAAATAATTGCTCATCACAAGAATTTGTCAAATTCTCCATGTGTCTCCCTTACACACTATAGATCCACAATCCACATGCATATCCATCTGAGCTTCTGAATAAATTGAGCAAATCTTTATTTATTGGACACACATAAATACATAAATAATTTGCCGCAAGGACTCGATCTTTATGAAGATCACTGCGCACTTTATTTACAGATACATAAATAAATGGTACATAGTACACAGTGCAGCTTTTACCTTCGACATCTTATTTATTTCATTATTTTACATTGTACATACATGCGTTGACTACTATCTGTTATTGTTTGCTCTATTTTGCTATCAGATTGGAATCAATAAAACTGCAAGAGGATCTATATTGGGTAAAAGAAGGAAGACGTATAAACAACAGCGAGTTACTTCAAAGTATCAATCATTATAAACCGCACACAGTTAACCCTTTCTCGGTCATCAGCATGGAACTTGTCAACATAGTATTTACTACAACATATCACATCGATTAAGATTAACTATGATGATTTCCGCATTTAATAAAATGAGACACAGCATGTAAAAATAAAAGAGGAAAAACCAAGTCAGCAAACACATTTAATAACACAATACACTTGATGTTTTAGCTCTGTGATCTTTGGGCATTATTCAGAAGAGACAAAAGGAAATTTAAAAAGCATAGTAAAGTAGTAGTTGCAGTAGTACACAATATTTTATAGGTATCTAATAGAGCTACAAACGTGTCGTGTCATGTTGTTGTTAGGTCGTAATATAGAACGGGAGAGGGAGAGAGAGATGAAACAACGTGTGTAAAGGGCCTTGATTTTCATATCCAAGGCCACCGACAAACAAAAAGATCTAGTGTATGAAGGTATTTATATGCTCCGCTGATACTCATGTTTTATACTGTAAAGATTGTGTATGTGTTGCAAGACGGAAAAGGGGATTATTTCTATATCTATTTAAATTATATGGGCAAATTATATCAACTCTCTCTCTCTCTCTCTCTCTCTGTCGTTATTACTTCTCGTTTTATATTATCAACTTTTCACTCTCCCTGACTTTATCGCCAGGTAAAAGTCTTCAATTTTATAAGAAAAACCAAACATTAAACAAGTAAACCTATTACCTATTACAGATAAGCACCACCAACTTGATGCACCATATAATGTCAAAATAAATACGAAAATTCATACTTGCGTATGTTTACAATATAAAAATATTATATGAAAAGAAAGATGAGAAAATACGATGCACAACATGAACTAAGCGAAGCACCAGTACAGAAAATTTACAGATATGCTTGCTGTGTGTGTGCTTAAAGTAAAGACGACGGGTGGGGACGAATAAAGTTGGAATAAAGTTATCGAATCTCTTCAGTATAGTTCCTCTTAAAGATTTGGAGACTTGGTATCATCGTATACCATGCAATACAATACAATGCATACATTGCTTAAAGCTGGAACTATCCTGACAAAATCAAGGCAGTCAGTCAGTAGAGTCACAGCTCATAGTGCATGTACAGAATACACATATGTATATTTGACAAGGATACTTTATATAGCTCTAATATATTATATACATATTCACGTTTTCTCTTATACCTACCTCAGCTTTAGCTCTCCAGATAAAAAGTGACAGAGGTAATCTAACAAAACGTATATTATGTATGTATATTACATTATATAAAAGATGGAGACGATGATGATAAAATGCAGTAAGTTTGTTCAGCTAATATAAATAGCCAAGGCCATTTTTCTATCTTCCTCATCCACTATAGCTATAAATATGTAAACTTATAATAACGACAATATAGTACAACGAGGAATTAAAATCTACCTTTAAAAATCCAAAGCAAATTTTCGAATAGAGAAACTCTTCTTTTACTTTTCTATCCCCCATCTTTTCAAGCTTCTTTTCAAATAATTCGTGCAATCGCGATGTTCCGTGCAACATTCATGTTGTAGGCAAATACACAACAAACAAACAAACAAATGGAAAGAGATAGATATGAATGACAGGTATCTAGATTCTAAATAGAATCCAGACTAGACTGGCTCGTATTACGCCGTGTGATAAGTTTGTAACTATGTATATATATGTAGCGTATTCCATTTACCTGCACATAAGTACATAGGTATGTAATGGCTGGTAGAAAACCGTGACGATGCCACAAATGAGTGAGGGGGTGTTTACTATTTATAGGTATTGTTCCATTTTATGTTATATTCAGGTATGCATACAGTATAAACTGAATATCTGTACTCTTTACATGTAAATCGGTGCGGTTGACGCAATGAGTTTGGTAGCTTACACACATATTATGCATACAGAAAAACACGATATTCTACCTTCGATTCTCCAGTATCAGTTGTCAGACGATGGAGCAAGAAAAAACCTGAACAGTTTTTTCTCACAGGGTTAAATGAAGGTTTGTATGGTCGGCCTAAATGGTATTTTTGGTATGTAGGATATTACATTATTAGACTACTTCCATGATATTCTTCCCGGTTTTTTCGTGTATCTCAATTTCAGATATCTGTACGTCTATACTTTACAACCTTAGTCGGGTTATATGTGTAAAAGAACTTTAAAAATAATACTGTGAGGAGTAGCCCATACTGTCCACGGGAAAAAACATACACGAATGGGAGTTTTAGAATATCATCAATGTATTGACGACGTCGTGGTGCAGCCACACTCGACGAACTTGCAATAATATCCACACAAAAGATGATACTACATGAGTATCATTCCTTTTGTATGTAAATCGGGACATAGTATCACAATTATATGGACTTGCTCAAATAAGAAAGGGGGTTTTTAGTTGTTTATTTTCAATATATTGCCTAGAAACGGCGAGTTTTCTTTGGATCTACTGTAACGGAGCTCTCGTTTTGAATACTGTTTAGATTCTGTTTCAAAGTTTTCCCTTTTGAAATAATACACACTTTTCTGAAACGTTATTCATGAAAATTGTGTAACTTTTAACCAGCTTCTAACATGTGAGTTTCATTGCAAAAAATCCAAACAAACTAGCCATGCCTAAAAAAAACAAGGAGCATAAGAATAAAACAAAAAACTGTGCTCCGGTTTTATTTGTATATGGAAATTATACTTGCATATAAACACGAATGAAATTATACAACATGTGAATTGACAATATAATACAGTCGAGTTTGAGATATATTTTATCTTCAATCTATATTTTTTGTATGACGCCGCGAAATAGAAGATAATAACAGTTCAGTTTTTTATAAACAATAGAAATTGATTTATAAGGAGTAGGATAGCTAGACAGCTGATCTCATGAAATTCTCAATTTAAAAGCTATTTAAATCTAATGACATGTTTTCCTAACTGTCGCATTTATTAATTTAAAAAACAAAAACAAGCATACAGGTACAACTCGTAAGGCTGCTAGTAGCCTGTGAAAAGTTTTGGTTAATTGTAGAACAACTTGACATTCAACTATTCGACAAAGGCAACGAAGTAAAATTCAAAGCTAAAAAATCCGAGTCATGAATTTTGACAAACACACTGAATATAATCTTCTCTGGGTCTATGTGTGTTCCGTGTTCCTACTTCTCTTTTTTCGCCAAACGCTAACTATATGGATATGTGCGAGTAAAAGTCAGTTGTGCCGTATAATACATGTGATGCATCTCATTCTCGTCAGACGCTCTATGTGGACAGTCGAAATGCTACTCGAAATTTAACCACATAAATCCGAATACTATAGTTCTAGTCTGAATACATTACTTGCATACGTTTATTCAAACGAAAGAAAGAGCAAATATAGAGTAAGAAGCACAAGAGGAAGCATAGGAATCCTATTTCAACAGGGACTAATAAAATAACCCATTGTGTATATGCATGCAATGCAATACACTGCACTTGCAACTCGCGCGCTCTCTTGCTCCAACAAACTATTTTACTAGATCGTAAAATAAAACTTTTCTCTCTTTCACTCTACGCCTCTATCTTCTGTACACCCCCTTTCTCTTGAATTCATCGAGCAACGGAGACGACTGAGATCTTTTACCATACCATATACCCTATTGTATTGCATTGTATAAAATTATATGACACAAACATTTTGTACAGTTGTTATTACAATACTTTTCGCTCTTCCTTCATGTCTTGCTCTATCTTTGTTCAAGTCCACTTCATAACTTAAAGATGCACATCTTAATACCCATAGACAGACTTTTCTCTGTTTACTTCCACTCAAATGCACAGACATGTTCACATGTATACAAAGAAAGGGATAAATGTAAACCATAAATACAAACGCTCACAATATATATGTATATATGTTTATAAAACTACAAGTCTACACATGTATATTATGCATGCGAAAAAATTCAGAAAACCTCTATCAGTATCCATGTCGTATCACACCCACAGCCACATTATCTGCTGCCACTGCTACAGCTACATATATTAACAAATCAGATTCCCAGACAATAAAGAGATTGTTGTAGCAAAAAGAGTTGCTCCTCTTTCACAGATATGTTTTTATCAAACAATTGCATTGGCAAATGCCAATCTAACATTTGCAACTGCCCCTGTATTTTTTGGTTGTCTGCACTCATGGTCCTCCAAAAAGACGACACATAAAATATTCTTTTATTCCATCCCACAGTTTTTACTTACATTTTGTCTCCAAAACTTTAAAAGGAATTTATTCATTCACTCACTTCTCTTGAGCCGACACTTGAATGTTCCATAAGGAAACTGAAGTATGCTATTTGGTACATGCAAAAAATAAATAGAACTCAAAATTCCAAAATAAGGTCAAAGAAAATGCTGTGTGCAAAACCAAGAGGAATTTCTTTGAGTTATATAACCACTCTCAAGAAATGTGATGCACATATTATGTATAACTATATAAACAATGTCTAACTACAAAAACATAGAAACATAGTGTAGATAATAGGGCAGGCAGGCAGCAATACATACGTCTTTTGTTAAAGCGGGTTATATGACGTATAAACAAGTGGATTCTCCCTAAAAAAAGACGATAGTTCCCATTTCCCATACTCAATGTCTGCCTTGGACTTAGAATTCTGAGGCTCTCGAGGAATTTTCAAGTTATTTCACGACAGAGTGGAAAGAAAAAGTGTACAGTTTAAAGCCAGGGCTGCAAAAAGAATGGCTTTACCTCCAACAGGTTAACTTTTTTCCATGTTCAGTGTTTTCATTCACTTTTCCTGTCTCTTTACTTTTGCTCCCCTTGTACAAGCAAGTAGCTAGTGTAGTGTGTATGTATACATTTTGACGTTGGACACAACTGCTGGTTTTCCTTTCTCAAATAAAAGATACTCAAGATATCCACTTTAACTGTTCAAACATACCATCTAGTTCTTGGCTTATACATTATGCATACTGGCTGTATTTGCATTTTAATTTACTTGCATATAATATATATAATACAGAAATATCCAATCTCCGAACCAGCGCGTGTTTAGGTGAACCCTGAAAGTGTAGCCAAAGCTTTAACCTTTCTTTCCCCATTTTTTGTCTTTAGAGAATCGACTTCTTTCTATGGTATGGCATCATGTAACAGCTATCAAATAATGGTGAAGCCGGCTCCCTTGCATGCGATACTTTTTTTGCCTTCATGTTTACAGACTACGAACTCATTCACAAAAATTTGTGGCATGTTTTGTATGTATGTAGTATGCATGCGTATAATAGCAAACAGAATACGACAGCAGTGTATAAAATAGCCATTACTTGACTTAGCTTGCCGTTGCCAATGCTTTGTATGCATTTAGTACAGACGAAGAAAGGGAGAATCGAGTGCATAATAGATAGAGAGAAAAAAGGGACACAAGGAAAAACTTTGTGCAAAAAATTAAACAAAACTACTGAAGCTGACATAATATCATACTATGTGGAACGATGTCGGTTGTTAATGTGTATAAATATGAGGAGAGAGGTGGAAAACCTTGCCCATCCTCAAGTTGTTGAAAACACACATTTTTTGGTCGACTGTTATGAGAAGTGAGTAATAGGGAAAAAGTCGACTAGTTGCCTAGCATTCCCAACACGCAGCTTAAGAAACAGTTGGATGCGATGCATAAACACATAGTTTTTATTTAGAAAAAAGTTTTCACGCAGCAGTCCATGGACAATGATACTTTCAGCTATTACTGAACTGTTATGCTTGTGTACATACATACAGTCATCCGAATATGTATCTATATTGCACAGGGGGCTTGTAAAAAATATAAGCCACACCAGATCCAAGTCTTTACAACTTTACTCTGAATGCAACTCATACTTTAGCTCTATCTCTTATCGATCGCTGACACAATGGAATGAATCTAACTACGGATGTATAACCGCACATTCGTACATGCATGTACCAATATTCCTTCAATATTGTTATCTGACGCTCATTTCACAGTTTTTATTTTATGTTTTAACACTGTTTCTTATAAATTTTGTTTGAAATATCAAAATCATGATTTTGGTGATAATTAGGTATTTTGTCTCAAATGTTTTTAAATAATTATTATTCAAAAACCTTATGCCCGAATTTTCCTGATAAGTAGTTTTTCCTGATAGTTATAAGGTAAATAGAAATTTTATCGTTTGTACTGCAGCACTGTTTTCACTCAATTCATTCATCAGTCTAATGTCTAATCATCTAATCATCATCTAATTGTATTGTGCATACTTCTTACTGACGTTTTTCTAACCAACTAAATGTGCAGACTTTCCTCCAGATATTTTGTTATTGTTAAAATTTTATTCATGCTGACCGTAAGTTCATCATGCATAACATAAAAATGAACGCGACGAGGAAAAAACATGGTCAGCAAAGTTGGCAGCTTCTTTTCACTGTAATACAAAGTCAAGAGAAAACGAAGCTTTTTGCAGACAGAAATTTGACAGGGCAAGGACGGCATTCACATAGTCCATTTGAATTCAAGATACAGCAGCCCACTTGGTGTAGAAAGAAAATTTCTAGACATAGATCTATATGTAAGTATGAAGTTCCAAAATAGACATTTGAAATGACTTGAGTATAAGCTTATTGTTAGTTTCTCTTTCAGAGGTCCCCAAAAAGTCGCAAGTAACGTTTCTACTATATACTGCTTCTTGTACATTAACTATTTTTTAATTGCCAGTCTGTGTTGACGTTTCAATGTGTATAGACTTCGCCTTTTACAAGTCCGAAACTGACTGTTGGTTCCAATTACATAATATGTATCAAATATCAATGGACACACATTATTCCAATGGCAACATGTGCAAACATTGGTCTATACTAAACATACTTAAATGCCGTATATTTTAAACCGGATTAAAAATGAAAGATCAACTCAAAGTAAATAAATACAACTGGCTGAATTGCAACGAGTTGAGTTTAAAAAACGCATACGAAAAGAATAACCAAATAATGATAGGTATATACAATCAATACTTTATTATGTGATGTCAAAAAGAATATGAAATAAAAATCACGCGGGCAACAATATCAACGGGAGTCCTAAGGAAACACCTTGCATGAATCAATATACGAGCCCTGTTTTGACTTCGACCTTCCTAACCGTTCCTTAGTTATACAAAACGTCTTGTGTCCAAAAATCATAGATAACCTATAAGCAGCCCCTCTTTTGCTGTTATTGTACAGATTACTTTTTAGAACCTTTTCTGCACAACTGCATACATACGCCACACATGGATACCCGAATTTTTAGTACATATGTATATATGAATAAATACAACTCAGCACTTTGCAGTTACAAGCAAATGCTGTAAAGGGAAAGGGAAATCCCGGGTACAAGATGAAGAAAGTCCGTGAATTGGAACGGAAGGAAAAGCAAAAGAACCGTGAACTGTATCTTCCTTTAGTCGGAATCTACTCAGAGATTCCGCTGTCCTACCGTAGGCATAAATCTATGTCCCCTTGGTCATTCTCCTTTTTCTCGCACATACATTATATTTTATGTTTAACTCAAAGTAACCGACTCACACAAAAATAATTGATAGATTTTCCCTAGACTTTGTGCGAATGAGAACATTATTTTATTATACTACAGTATAATAGGGTATACTCTATTATAGTTTGCACCAAAAGTTGTGAAATCTCCTGAGTGATTTAATACATGTTTGATGAGTTCCCTGAGAAAATAATGGAGGAAGTATACCATGAGATTTTGATGTGCCTCTGGTCAAAAATTATAGTTCACGAGAACTATAATTTAATTGTATTTTAATATTTTAATTTTAATAATTGTCGTGGGGTTTTCATAATAAAACACCAAAGTCTCATGAGGTGATATTTGAAAAGGAGTTTGCTCAGTTGACAAGTCGGCTGCATCAACAAATCTCAAAAGGCCCAATGACAAACTCATGAGACTCCCTCTGTTTTTTTATAAGGGAGCATCCATATTTGCCACTGAAATGGAGAGGAATTGAACTTGTGTTAAAACCGTTTTCTCCACTATGAGACTCAGTCAGCCAGCCAATGCTGGTTCCTGAAGTTATTCGATCCTACTCTTCACACAAGTTATATGGTCGAATGGACAGCAAATAATAGACACATGGAAGACTTCTTACAATGCACACTCACCAACTGTACAATTTTAATATTTTTTATTTATAGTGGAATGTATGCGGGGTCACCCCCTGAGC
>JAQIVE010001564.1:0-24177 GCA_034698285.1 Sminthurinus bimaculatus | reverse complement strand
ATCAAGAACCACGAAGATTGCCTAGTGGGTAGTTGTGTAGTTTGCCTATTGTCCATTTCCTTTGAAGGAATATGAGCAAAGGAAGTGGCAATAATAAGAAAAGATACCTGCATAATATATGTACATATGCAGTATATAGTTGTAAATCTTGACTGCATACATATACATAAAAGACGTGCACCATGCCATGAACATCCAAGAGGCTAACTACCCATCTTATAATAATAATAATGATAAGGTACCGAGTGGGTATAATATATACCTAGGGTTACATTATAGGTAGTACATATGCATCACGATCAGCCATTCAAAACACACTACATAATATACCTAAGAAAAAGAATATACACATTAGGTATACGAATAAGACATATATAAATATGTACCTGTGTAGATAGTGGATATGTGAGAAAATCTTCAATTCAATTCTGTGACAGGCCAGACAGAGAGGCCCAGATGCTGATGATGGTAATACATGGTGTGCATATGTGTAGTCAAATGAGGATGATATGATAGGTAGGTAATACTTACTTACCTACTTGGGTCTAGGTACATACATACTCAGTACATTTGTAGCATATTATGATGAGTGTATACATACTTATACAGGTATTTTTCGTCTTCTTGTTTAAATGCACATATTATATTGTTGTTGCTCCTGCTGCACTATCCTATCGCTCCCTTGGTCTTGACTCTTGGTTTTGAGTCTCGAGCCACGATAAATTTTAAGAACAACTCATTTTTATTATTGTTGTATATTACACATTACACATTTTACATATCTATATTGAACAGTGCATGTGTACATGTAGATAGTAGATACTGTTGAGTGTCCTCCTCACAATCGACTCTTTATATTTTCGTTTTCTCGATCGCCGATTGAGAAATTGATAAAATTAAAGAGGAACTTGATCAAAATAAATGTACATCAGCCAGAACCAATCCAGTCCATTTGACAGTATTATTTGTATTTTGGTTTTTGACAATCTGACTTTTAGTGAGTGGCTGTCCGTCTACCTTCTTTAGGTGGATTGTGTATTGAAGATTGTGTAGTGACAACTATTGTAAATACATATAGGAATTATTGCATTTGGCAACTGATTCTTTTTCTCAGTGTGTATGTGTGTATTATTTCTATTTCTAGTGTCAGATAATATTCATTTCGTACATTGATAATATTTACAGTCAAACACGAAATACTGAAGCTAACTTCAAAGGTGAAGTGTAAATAAATACCACGATAGAAATATAATGTCTTCCGTAAATCTTCCTTTCTGAGTAAGATTTTACTTATACTTTAAAATAAATATTTAAAATTTAATCGTAGTATGTATACTTTATACATTGTCATAAAATCTCAATCTCGTGCTCACACGTGCGTAAAGAAATCATGGCACATGTAGTACATTGATGTATAATCACGGTAAAATGTTCTATTCGTTTTACTATAGTTTTATGGTTAAAACGAAAATGAGCAACATTTTATTATGTGGTGTGGTGACTTGTATATGTACATAGATACATATGGATAATGATTTAATACTGCTCATCAACTGAAGGGTTTAGTGGTGTAAAAAAACCTCGCCGAAATACCGCAATCACGTGCTGCATATTTTCAATTCTATTTTATATTTATTCCGGCACGGTTTTAACAATAAGCCCTTCAATTATTGATCAATAACACTAGTACAAAAATACAAAAAATATAATCTTAAAGATTAACTCATTTGTTTATTTTGTGTTTTAATTTTAAATCAGAACAGAAAAGAGACAAAAACAACGGAGCTACCTATTCCCATCCATCGCAATACATAGTTCTGAGAGCCGTATAAATCTATGAAATCATATATAGTGGCCAATGCATCATAATATACAAATAATCTAATACAATAGCGGATTTCGGAGCTATTTTTCATCGATTTCATCTCGTGTATACTTTTTAAACAAACGACAGTACGATGCAAACATATTACAATAAAAATCAGGTTCGTGAAGCCGTTGAAGCTGTAGTAAAGAACTTTGCAAGGCAACACTCATCATATCATAACCGTGGTAAATTATCAAACCAGTTTTTTTCTGTTCCTCCTTCTTTCTAGCTCCCTACTTTTGTCTATAAAATATTATCCATATTTGATATTAAGATACTTCTGTACACGCAAACTTACCTATATACAAAGTATCATAATATAGATGTGTACCTAATGTGTACATATGCATACATATATGCATAGTGCGGAATGCAATATTAATATCAATACACTGTTTTTTTTACTTAATTTATGATATTATACAAGAGGAACTTTACAGTACAGGCCGTGTATAGTATGTTCTCCGTTTTTCAATGTCCACAGTTATTATTGATACCATGGCCGATACTAAATGGCATCTTTATAGTGTGAAAATTGTAGCAACTTTCACAACCATGGAAAATGGGTGAAAGTTGCCTTTGAGTATGTTCGTCTATAAAATAAAAATGACCATGCAATAGTGTTGATAAGTCAAAGATAGTTTGACAAACTGTGTATTTATGGATTTATATTTTGATGACCTTAAACACATTTGTAGCTATCAATATCACTGATGAAAACTTTTCAAAAGAAAAAAGAGTAAAAATACTTAAATGATGTTGTATTATTGATTATATTTCTAGTAAACGTAATCGAAGCCCTAGACCAGTTCTGGTCACTAAAAGCATCAGAGCAGTCACCACCTTTGATAAATGCCTGTGTAATCTATGAATCAGTACCTTCTAATCAGCCTCCCTATCTTTGCTATGTAACACTTCCTGGAGGAGCTTGCTTTGGAAGCTTTCAGGTAAAGACTCAAACTATGTACAATGTACATACTAATATAATCTGTGTGCTGTGTCATGAGTAGGTGTAAACAGCCTGTGTGTATAAATAATTTAGAAACGTGCAACGTAGTTTTATCAAAATGATTTTCATGATGTGGAATTAAGCAAACTCATTTTCCAACCTCATTTTCAAAAAGGAATAGTTAACATTGATTTTGATTTTGGTGTAGAAATGTCCAACAAAAGCAGAGGCTCGAAGGTCAGCAGCCAAAATTGCCCTAATGAACAGTCTTTTCAACGAACACCCATCGAGAAGGATTGAGGACAGTTTTATAGCAAGTGCCGTTGCAGATGCGGCAAACCAGTCTTCGTCATCAGGTGCCGCAGGTGAAAATAATGTCCATATTAGTTACTTATCTATCTAAATGTTCATGCCAAAAAACGAAACCTACTTGCATCTACATTCTACATAGGTACATCAGTAATCAGTACACATGTAATTTTTCTCAAATTCACTATTTTGCTGATTTTTCCAACAAATTCTTTTGATTATATTATACCCTCTAGGTGTAGCCGCATTTAGAACAATGTTAGAAGCCGCAAAGGGAAAAACAATGCTACAATTTCATGAGATGATGACCGTCTTTCAACTACTCCATTGGAATGGAAGTCTACGAGCTATGCGAGAACGGCAGTGCACTAGAGCAGAGGTACGGATTATAAACAAGTTTATATTGTACACAACAAAGATTATCTTATCGTAAAAAAACATAGACATACATTTTGGAAAACGACTACATACATACATACCAGTACCAATCATAAAATAACTGTATACTGTATATATAACTAATCTTGATTAGGGTCGTGTTTTGTTTTTATTCAGGTAATTGATCACTATTCAACCCGACCACTTGATGATGGAATGAAGCGAAGTATGGCCTTAGACTGGAAGGCCAGAGAGAAATTGTCTCCTGGATCGATTGCACGAGAATTACAGACCGCCGAGGAGGAATTAGAAGAAGCCCGATCCTTAGGTATGTACCGACTACCGACACTGACATAATAACTATTATTTGTTATTACTTCATGCTGTTGCTGATTTACATACTAAACAGTTAGAGTCGGAGCTTGTACAAATGTACACTATACATATTACATATATTATACGTTATACGTTGTGATGTGTGGATCCTTGCATGCATCATATCATTAAACGAATAAAAAGAGAACTAGAGAGAAGAACGAATTTATATTGCATAAAAAAACATAAAACCAATTTAAAAATAAACTGTTTGTTTTTCCTTGTCTTGACTTTTATTTCGCAGGAAGAGAGTTAGCGTTCTCCAAAGCCAGGCTTGACATCCTGCTACTTGCTAAAAACCAAATCTCATGAGACCCCTCAGTCGTATAAGCTGTGACGATTCCATATCCGTATCCGGAAATGTTTATTACCCTCTATGTATTCTCCATACTTGAATTGCAATAGTATGCAACAATCGATTGTATTTTGTACTATATTTTGTATAACAACGATACAGGTATATTATATTGTACATATTATACACGCAAAAAATACTTAATTGTGTCCTTACAACCAATATTATTGCATTGTTATATTATATACATGTTTATTATGATTATTAGTACAACACAGAGGCAGTTGGTTTTTTCTTGTTCTCATTACCAATATTTTAAATATTTATGCTATTATTAATTTTTAAAGGAGAAAATAATACGTGACTAGTTTTAAGCTACAGTAAGTATTAGAAATTACAAGTTCTGAATCCGAAGACATCAGACACGCTGTGTTGCACTTTTGAGATATGTATAGGCATTAGGTATATAATGGTATGTTATACGTAAAAATACTGAGTTGTGACCGAAATGACCAAAAACTAAAGCCCTTTTAGGATTAGTATTAAGTAATTCACGCAAATAGTTCGACAATCTTACCAAAGACAGATTTGGTATAACTCAAACCAATATTAATATATTATTATATAATTTGTAAATCTAGAGAGTATGTTTGACAGTATGACAGATTTGAGTTTTTTTTCAATATATTATACCGGTTTATAAAATTTTAAGAGACATTCTTAGAAAAACAGCTCATTTATCGTTTTACATGTTTAGTGTATTTAGATTTACTCATACTTTTGTTTATAGTTTATTGTTTTTAGACAATCGTTTGTCGCTTGCATTCGCTTCCGAGGTAAATGAGTATTTATTATGTGACTAATAATGTTGTCTCACTTTTGACGAATCTACTGAACAGTGAGAATGAGAGCTAAATATAAACTACTAGTAATAAGTATATTGTATAAAAGTACATGCTTACTTCTTACACGCAGAAAACAAAGACAACCGTGATCGTTTTTTATTCGTACGTTTTGTATTTCAATAATAATAATATGAATAGTTAATACATATTTCTATCAGTTAACTGCATGTACATACTTAAGTATACGTATGTAGTTTCGATGGACGAGCTTAAAATTTAAGATCTTTTGTTCTTGCTATAATTTCATATTTCATATTATATGTGTCATATGAAAATCAATTATTACAATTTCCTAGATATAATATTTAAAAAAAGTGCGTTGAAAAATTAATAACATCGTTTTTCATTATGTATTACACCGTATATATGAGATTGTGAGACGACTAAAGGTACTAATGTATACCATGTACCATGGGATTTATGGTAAGTTTTGTACCGCATAAATTTTGCGAAAAATACTAATTTTTGTCGTCCCACAATCTCTTATTCAGTTAATTAAGTTTATAATGTTGACACGCTATTATGTATCCAATTATGTATGTGAATTTGGTACCATAAAACCCATGAGTATTATTTATCATGTATTTTAAAGGATATACCATGTATATGTGTAATATACATACTTAATATTCATTTATCTGTGTAAACTCCTTCAATATTAGTTTGAAACTTCAGTTTATAAAATATGGTGCTCTTTTTAATGTTATTGTAGTAAAAAGGGTCAAGTCTACTTAAAACAACTTTACACACTTTACCCCTCTCTGAAATAAAAAGATACTTGCCACTTGTGCATTTTTGTGGATACTTTTACTTGCATCTTGCATGCTTAAATGCAAATCTTTCTCATTTGGCTTCTCTTTCACCATTACATTCGCATATTTTTAAAAATCTCATCTTATACTGTGCATTCAATTCAGCTGTACAGTATCTAGTTAAAGTATTCTCAGTAATATTAAGCGAATACATAATACTATTTATATAATGTATGTACGGAGAATACATATTTAATCATATTTAATAGGAATTTTAAGACAATAAGTCAAGAAAGATGCATCAATTAAATATTCAAATATTTTAGTATAGTGTTACACATTCATGTTAATAATTACCCCTAGCTGTGTATGTACGTATAATGTATACCGTATACATACGTAGTATACATTACATATGTGTATGTAGGATGTACAATCATGCCGGTTCTTAAGATTTGCAACATGTTTGCATCAATGAATTTAATATTGTACAGAGCGTGATTATCAGTTCTTCTATTTCACTATCGTATTTACCATATACACCAATTATCACTACCATCATAGTTTGTGTTAACATCAAACACAAAGTTATTATGGAATTAATCATGGGTTTCATACAGCCATATATGTATATGCTCGCAAATATGTTATGTATATATATACTACAAGGATATAAACGAGGAAAAAAGTGTGGTAGTTTATACTTAGTTACATAACGCTATTTACGGCAGAGTATTAAAATAATGCATTCATCATTCATACGAAATGAGTGACAAGTTATGTACATGAATAATGATAATGCATTTAAACCCAATTGACCAAGTCTCTCTCTTACTGTTCATAGCATCAGTAATATTATGCATCTGGCATCTAATACATATTATATACACATACATAGCTTGACATTTGAATTGTAGATTAGAGATTAGTAAGTTATATTATGATACATATCTATTGTAAAACATATTTAAAACGCCATGTAACATGTAAAATGTAAAGTGTGTGTGTGTGTGTTTGTGCTCAGTATACTTGTGACTTGCTGTAAATAGCATATTTTACTGACACTGTGTGTGAGTAGTGAGTAGTAAGTACTGACTACTGACTGACATAATAGGTATTAACAAAAGTAACGACAACTCGACCGACAACGGCTTTTTTCCTCCTAACTTTGAACTTGATTATGTGTCCAAGTTGAAGGATTTTAAAAGTAGTAGCATAAACCTATATACATACACATACATAATACACACACAATCTCTTGGTTTTACATTTTACACACAGCTCACATACACTATTACTATGATTGTCTATGATAAGTATCGTGAAGATTTTATAAATTGCGAGAGATGCCAACTCTCATTTTCGCATGCAACGAATTCGAAATGGTCAATCAATAATTAAATGAGGAAGTGTACCTAAGCTACTACCTACACCCTACACGTACGGCTATATTCATTGTTACGTTACAGCAGTCTATTATTCTCCACAATATTTAACCTAATGCATACTTACTACTAACATGATATCATAGTATATCGCTTATCAATGTATCGAAACAAAAAAATGAAGGAGCATACCTACTTGCTCGTTACAACAACAACATATGCCTGGATAAAGATTTTTTTTTTTCTCCATAAATTTCATCTCGCTGGAGATTTTCTTCTCCATGTGCCTCTATCTAGTATGACCAAGAAAAAAAGTTCACGAGTTTGCGTTACTGAACGAGTCCAAAATCGGCTCTCATTGCTGGATTCATGTCCCAAGTTCCAAGTCTGGTTCTGGCATGTCACAGGATTTGTTTTTTTAACCTCCCTACGAGTAAACGTAGCTTATTTTCTTTTGGATCCTATACCCTTAGGTCACGTTGGGACTTTCTTTGAATATTTTAAATGATTGTTTAATCAGTATTTGACTGAAAATTCCAGGAGAAAAAGCACAATTTACTCAACTTTGAGATTTGTGTCCTTTTTTTTATAAAAACAGTTGAATGATACATACAGAGTACTGTCAAAATCAAAAGTATTTAACCCACAATAAAACATGATCAATTAAAAATATTTACTAAAGCATCGTTTAAAAATGCAGATTTTAGAACGAGAGACACTTTTTGTGGCGGGATACTCAGCTTTGGATTTCAGTATACTACAAACAGGCTACAGTCACTATAACAGTAGGAAAGTTGAAGCCAATAATAAGAGCCGTTCCCAGTAGTACTTAGATAATAATATTATGTGCCTGGGTTTTTGTGTACAATGCATATGTATTATAAGTACATATTTCGGGTATAATAGTAAGTAGTGAGTATATCGTCTAAATTCAAAAAAAAATCTATAAAGTTTACTATACTTAAGTTGTGCTAGTAAATTATAAGTACAGTGTGAGAGAGCTTGTACTAGAGATAGGGCTAGCGATAGTGTAGTAGTTTTCTAAAAAACACGAATATTACATATTTTCATTCTAGTTCATGTTCCATAATTAAAGTGACAGACAATCGGATCCAGCTCGGTCTCGTCTGAAAAATTTCTTCCTTCCTCCTCCGCCTATTTTGTATTTCACAAGCAAACAACAACAAGAAGACGAAAAACCCCAAAAGCAAATCAACAACATCAACGGAAAAATTAGTGTCTACTCTAACATTTCAGTATTAGAAATTAAGAAAAAATAAAAGATAAACGCTCTATATAACAAGCAAACTCCGTATTTATACTACTATACTAAGTTTGAATAATATTATTGTCAATATATTTATTCGGTTCCAATAGTCGAAGAAAAAACGAAACAAAGGAAATTCTCTACAAAGTCTTACCCCGTCTTCTTCTTCTACACCCTCATTGTTGTCTTCCGGGAAATTCTACGATCTACGACGTCGTCACCATTACATAAATATATATATAAACATATAAATCTATAACTATACTTTATATAAAAAGTATTGATTATAAATATTGTTTCTCTCTCTCTCCCTCTCCGTCTCCGTGATAAAACCCTTCCTGAGAGTAGAACCACTTGTAGGATTCAACGGATAAAATACATATATATATATATATAATATTATATTTTAAATAATAATAAAAATTGTTTTTTAGAAAATATACACATAATTAAAAATATTTATGTGAGAGAGAACAAGAATTTTAACAAGTTAGTCAAGATCAACAAGAACAATTACCCACCAAACAAACCACCGAAAAAGACTGCATCATATAAAATAATCTCGCAGCATAGCAAGACACACACACACACACATCATTTCAAAACAGAAAAAGATCTTTAAATATTTTAATCTTTAAACATCGTCATCATAATCATGAAACATGTTAACTCCTGTATAATAGTGTAACACAGCACTTTAAAATCTCAAAAACTCTTTACACCTTGTTTAAATATTACATTATTTTTTATTGTTTCAAAATATTATGAAGTTATTTGAATTCACTGTTTTTCATAAATACTTGCTGTTGTAGATGTTGATAATAGCAGATACAGTAACTTAGTTGTAATCAATAGGTATATATTTTCTAGATATAGGTTTTAGACTTGGTTTTGTATGAAAATTAAAATGTTTTTCTTTCCTTTAGTTACTTATTGAAGAATAGTATCTTTTGTGACATAGGTCAGAAACTTAATTTACATAAACTTGTTTGTTTAGTTAGGAGTTCAGCGTAGGTACATTTTTGTGAACACACCGTTCGTCAATTTTAATAATTATTATTCATCATTAGTTATACAATAATAATAATAATACATGTACACGTAATTTCAATATCTCTCCAGTATTTTTTTCCTTTCCAATACATTTCAAGTTAGTATTGTACTCAAGTTCAAAGTATATTCACCTGTTTCCTATAGTGTTTCACATTTTATAATTTGTAATACACACGCACGTAAAATCAAAAGAAATAGCCAATACAATACAAAAAAATAAATAATATATATAAAAAATTACAATTTACAATATAAAATTAAAGTACATATATGTTACATATATTTAATCCTGTCATAATCAATACGAAAACAAACTGTTATATTTTTCGAATTATGTTTGTTCACTAGTTACTATAATTTTTCATGATTATATTGCAACATATCTTGGAAGATCAAGCTTGCTAACAGTATTTGAGGAACTTTAATAAGTGTGAACTTTTCAAGTAGTCTTATATTGTTTGAAAAAAGCACCATCGTGTTCCAGTCACATTCTCCGTGTATCACAAAATATTTAAACATAAAAGTACAATTCTATATTTAATTATATTTTTTCATCGTTATTTTTCAACCGTTCTTCGACTAAATGAAGAGACCTATCTCAGATTTGGAACAATTCAACGGAGTCTACACGATGCAGACGGTGAGTACAATTCATTTTTATTTTTATTTACTATACCGACACATATTATATTTTATATGTATATATAGGTTAAGAGTTAAGAGTAAAAAAGTTAATGCTCGAGTGTTGAACATGCCATCCATTCAATTATAAATACACACAGAGAACTGCAAAACAAAATATTGTTTTTCGTTTTTGTAATTTGTCTCTCTACCAAGTACACACATAGCTTGAACTCAACATTCAACTTTGATATGAACTGCCTGCAATTTTTAAATAACATGAATAAGTCTATCTATTTATGCATTCTGAGAACTTTAAGTAATGACATTCACTTTTAACCATTAAGCGTGTGTGTGTCGTAAAGATTTTATACTTTACAGATTAGATTTGGCTAGGAAACTGATAAAGTATAAAGTTTATCCTGTTCATGTTAAGTTGCAGATGATGTCACTTTTAATGTGTGACATGTTGCACATTAAAAGTGTAATACATGTCTAAAAATTTCTATTAAATTTTTGACCAATATTTTCGTTTTGCATCCTGTCATTGTTTTACTTAATAGGTGTATTGTTGTCTACTTAACTGATTCCATTGCTATCAAAAGTATTTTACGGTTTGTTATAAATACTGACAACAACTGTCGGGCAAAGCAAGGGCAAAAGTCTATTTAATTTTGTTTTGATTTGAAATAACTTGTAAAATGTAAATATATAGATATGCGTATCTATTTTCTTAAGAGAAAGCGTATGAATGATGAGCATGAGTTAAATATTTCAATTATATCTATAGGTTAGGAGATAGGGCGGTATATATTCTTGATCATTGGTAATCCCAATATTAGGTTAAAAAACTGACACCCCAGAGGCCCCCAATTAAAAGTCATTCTCACTTAGCTTAAATAATATTCACACATTGAAAAGCCGTCTTTGACTCTTTACCGTATAAATGAGACAAGTTCCTTTTAAAACTAAAATCAAAGGGAAGAATTCCGATTAATATAATTGCAAAACAGTGGATTAAATTTTTAATAAGGATGTATTCAACATGAAGTATGCAGTATAATGATGTCAATAGTAAACTTGTTAAGATTCGGTCTCCCATAGAAACGATTCTATTAGAGATATTATAGTTTAGTAAATGTTCTGATTTCTGATAGACTGCCACTACTACTGTAAACTGTAATCATGTGTAATACACACCGTGTGTAGATATACATTATCTTCATTATCGTTGGCGCCCAAATGTTTTTCCTCGTTAAATGCGTAACTTCTCACTCCTACGTATTCCTGCGTACATTATACACACAAGTTCATTATACCTTATACCTAAACTATATCATACCTTTACGTTTAAAGTCAAATCATGATATTAATATTATAATAACATTTTGTCCATTGTGTTTCTGTTTGTCTGTGTATAGACCTTTAAATCCTCAATTTTACGATAGTGTAAAATGTAATTTGTAGTATGCATCGGCTTTTCAAATGTTCTCAAATTGTTTCTGTTCATAATGTATTTCAGTTTAGTGTCTTTTTAATATTTTACTATTACTACTCCTACTACCTCTTTTTTGAATTTAAAGTTGTGTAGAAGTAGCGGCACTACAAGACAAGTAGTGTACATAGTACAATCAACTCTATCAACAATACAACATGTTGACTAGAGACGAGTAAGTATATACTTATTTCCATAACTTCTAAACGAGAATATTATGTTTATACAGAAGAGTAAACGAGTATTATGGTAAATACAGTAGAACCTCCATGTGGTGAAGTATGTATGTAATCCATTTCAAAATACTTCATTAAATTATGGATATTTCACATAACTTGTGTGTGGAAAACTTGACAAAGCCAAATCTTGATTTTTTATAAAGTAAACTGTAACGTACAGTAACGAATTTAAAACGGCCGAACTCCTCATTCACCATTTTTAATTAAGATTAAAAGTTCTTCACGTGGACCAACTATCAGCTGTTTTTTTTCAGATGATATAGGTAGGTTTAGGTGTATATTTTAGTGTATTTTGATTTTAACGACTGATTGTAACATGTTCATTGTTGTATTTTTCTGAGCATTCTAAGCAATTAATTTTGGTGCTAAACTTAATTTGATTGTATGCACATTTATTCTACTAATTATGAATGTAATGATACGATAGATTACATACAAACGTTTTTAACACACACCTCGATGCATAATGGTTAAGCCAGGGTTCATGCACAGAATCGAGGCTGTATACAACCCTTTTGACCACACACAATTATCTCCGGATTTGCCAAAATTTATGTTAACAAGGGAAAAAAAGTTTTAAATTTTCAACTCTCGAAGGAACGCGTATGTATACATCTTTAATTTTTTGCATTGTTGGATTTACAGGGATATCCAATAATTTTTATAAAAACTTGTAAAATAGAACATAGATAGGCTCTACTGTATTCGTCTATCTATGTGTATATATTATACATGTCTTTGTAGGGCTTAATTTTGTGTACGTACATGATTTTTTGTGATAAAATATGACATTGACATTAGCAGTGCCATTATGTACATAATAATGTAATAATAAATACATTATAGCATTTTAAAATGACATGAGATCATGCCATGTTTCTCCTAATGTTACTCGTAAGTAGTAAGTAGGTATGCATATCGGCAGCTACAATCACAGTGTTGTAATTTTAATGTTTGTGAATCATCATCATCATCATCAGCCACCAGAAAATTATTAGTGGCATTCTGTGAGCGCACACATTGGACATTGTTATTTTATCTCTCTGTCTTCTCTACATTCTTGAAATGTATTATACGGGATTATTGAAGTAATGATCATATTAGAGTAGAAAAATTTTAGTTTTTCATTTTGTTTTTAAAATTATTATACTGACGTGAGCATGAAGCATAAAATTGAAAATTCTAAATATATTTATAATTTTAATCATGTGTGTGTGTGTGTATTTATTTTTACATTTTAATACTGTTAGCTAGTATTCGAATCGATAAAGAAAAAAAGTAACATATTATATTATAGATAGGTTAGATTGTATATATTCATCTTTCGTATCAAAAGTTTTCTATATTGGTTTTATTTTTGGCTTTGAATCCAATGTATATATATATGATTCCAAATTCAAATCAAGGCAGATGTGTCAAAACTATCTTGTTCCTTTTCAATAACCCGACGAGCGATACGCGATTGACAGATGCAAGCAGCACGTATATAAGCATGTAGTATTGGAAGTTGTTGTGTTGTCTACGTTGCTTTGAGTTTTCTGTCCTCTTCTTTAATCAAAAGCTCTTATCTACTCGCTCTATCTATCTACCTTTTCTCCTTATGCTACAATGGCGACAATGTATATATAATTTAGTTATTTTTCTTTTTGAAAATTACCAAAACTATCTATCTATCCACACAGATGCGAAACAAAAAACATCGAAAAATATGATATAAAAAAATCAATCATTAGCTAAACACCTGGAAAAGTGAAATGGCGCATGATCACAGGTAAACCCGCGCCGCAGAGGAGACAAGAGACTGAGATGATGATACATAATATTCTACGTATTATGAGGAGGATGTGAGAGCAACTTTTACCCGCAAAATAAGCGCCATGCGTAGAACAAACAACACCCTGTTGATGTTTCTAAATCCCCAAGAAGAAGTAGCAGAAGACGCATATCGTCTCTCTGCACTCTCTTCTTTACTTTTTCAAATTATATCCATCCATCTGCCTCTAATGCATAATCCTGTGTGTATATGTATATACACACGTAATACTGTTCAATATGTATAATATTCTATAAAGGAAAAGTTAAAATTGAAGTACATACATGGCAGAGAGCAACAGCAGGATGAAATCGCATATTGTAAAATGCATTCTGACTTATTATAGATACTTGCTCGAACATCCTAGAGTAGAGAGACAGAGACAGAGAAAATGAGAGAGAAAAGTGTAGTAGAGGGTAGTAGTAGCTTTTGTCGTACATAGAGAATTTAGTTGTATGTATGTATTAGGAATATAGCCTCTCGTCGTTAGAAAAGGATGCTTGAGTACATGTATTACTTTTAGCTATCTCCAACTATTCTATCTCCACCTTTTATCTAATGTGTAGTGTGTGTGTGTATATGTGTAGTATTATACATTACATGCAAGTTTTGTACGTAATAGTCTCTCTCTCGAAACATGTCCAACACGATGGTGAGAGTCAAAGCTTTACAGAATATTATTATTATTATTATGACTAGGACGAGGGTAGACTTTAGACACATACACATACACAAATATAACAGATATATATATTGCATGCATAAATATTATGTAAGTATAAAGGAGCACTATACTCTTTCCATACATATTTTTCGCTGTGTGATCACTATGAGGAAAAAACCATCTGGCCAACTATCCAACTATCCCCGATGGATGGAAAAGCTTCGCTTGGTTTTACTATTACATTACGCTGTAAAACTCTCTTAAAGCTGGCTTGGGTAGAAAAACTGTATCTAAAAGCGAGAGAAATATATAAAATATATATCTATGGTGAATAAGACTGAGACAGAGAGTAAGAGAATAGTATTCTATAGGGAAATTCTATATCGGAGTAGCTATAGATATAAAATATTTATGTATGAGAAGGGAGCTTCAAAATTCAAGCAACAGCCAAGCCTTTTCACCTCACTCACTCACTAAACTCCGTCTATCTGACATCTTTCTACAACTGTGTTTCCCCTTTGTATTATTATTATTATTATATTTATTATATCATTATTATCCTCATCATCATCTTCAATTCACATTCATCTTTACGTAATATTCAAAACCATAGTTTTCATCCGATTTGGAAAATTTTTATTATTTGTTCATCATCATCATCGTTATTTCTCTGCTCATTTCTCTCTCCGTTTCTTCAAATCTTGCAATAAATACTTACGTTTTTCCCTCCTCTGTTCTGTCTCCTCTGAGAGGACAAATTGAAGAAGAAAAGCAAAGAAAAATATATCCATACATCACAAGAGAAAAGAGGAAACAGAAGATAACGTATTATTATTTAATTGATTTACCTTTTTCTCCTCAATTTTCTACTCAACATTAATCGGCATCCATCTATATCTATCATCTTATTCATTTTAATTTTTACTCCTTTTCTCTATTTATTCAACAACTTAATTCTGAAGAAGAGGAAGAAGTCAACGGAATCCCTCAGCAATATTGTTATTACCCTGTGTTGAAAGGAAAAGTTGCTTTTAATTTTTATAACGAAACCCCATTATTTTAACATCACACCAAATACACATATATTATCTGAAATTTTTTTCAGTTTTAGAGCAGAAACACATTTTTTTAAATTATTTGACGACGACCTGTTTTTAAAAGAAAAAATATAAATATTTTAAACCGTGATTTTGTGTCTATATTATAATATAAAAATAAATAAATAGTTACAGTAATAACTTGATAATATACATAGGGATTTATCTATATTTTTTAATAATAAATAGAATTTAAAGAAGAAAGAAAAACACCGACGGAAGATTTATCTATACATATATATATATATATACTACACACATATCTATCTACATTATACATATGTATATACCAACCATTTTTTTAACCTGTTGCTGTGTTGCTTCTTTCTCTATTGCTACTTCTCTCGGGAGTAGACTGTACCCTTATATATAATACTTTTATAGTATATTTACATCACTGTGTGTGTGTGTACATCCACTAAAACTCTCCACACCGAAGACGACTGTTGATCTTTCTCTACTACTCGGACTTTCGGTGTAATCCGTCGTTTCTGATTCTACTTATTCAGTGTCACTCTTCGATTTCGCCTCCCGTAATTGTTTTTGTCTTTTTCTCCTCTTCATTCCACACGACATCATTGACAGCGTCTCTTACTATATATATATATATATATATATATATTTATATATATACACACTCATTGGGATTCCTTTAACTGTCATTCGATCTTTGATTTAAATCACAAAAAGAAGAGCGACGAAAACAACAACAACAACAACAAATTAAATGATAACAAAAAGTCATTTAACTACAACTTTCTTTTAATTCGTTGAGAATTTTTTCAAAATTTTAACAATCTTATTTAATTTCCCACTTTACTGTTGTTATTATTATTACTTGTAGTAGTATTATTATACACATCGCCACTCTCTTCTATACTGCTACTACTCAAGATAAAAATAATAACAAGGAGAAAAACATCAACTAATACAACATCAAACAAAATCGATATCAACAACAGTCCAAGTTTGAAATTAGTTTTGCAACGAAAATTTACTTCAACATCGAAGTTGGAAAACTGAGTATTTATAACAGCAACAATATATAATTAATATAAAATTTTCAATCAAAGTATTGGACAAGAAAGTGCGTATTTTTAGTTATTCTACGAATATTAATTTGTTTCCTTCGACACATTTACTTTAATATTTTGCTCAAATCTTTCGACACTGTTTATTTAAACACTTCCTTTAAACATGGTAAGCATCTAATAATTTTATAAGTGTTTTTATAAGGTTGTATGCATATTATATACATATTGAATACATAAATATAAATATACACATACAACATACATCACATACATCTGCTATAAACCATGCAGAAAACTATGCTATAAGCTGTAAACTATAAACATTGTCTGCTTCTTTCCTTTGGGCCGAATCCTTCAAAGCACGACGATGAAATATGAATTCTTGAGGCAAATAACATGTAAAATGGCAATTAGCACTGCAAGCAAAGGATTAACGAGAAAAAGAGTTGTAGAGAGAATTTTAAATTTTTTGTCGGCGGATTGCGTCATTACGATGGCGGTCATGTATCTGAGTTTATGCAGCCAGCAGCCGGCATGTATTGAAGAGCACACACATTGACTTTTCCCCTCTCTCTCTCACACACATGCACACACATAGGAGTTTGACAGGCGAAAATCATTCTTCTCGTTTCTGCATTCTTTGATATTATTTAAGAAGTGTGCAGTAGTAAGTAAGTAATAAACCATATGTTACGTACAATTTCAGTATAGGTAGGGAAATATTATTTCCAACAGTATTATGCATGTATGTTCATCATATATTATACTACGATTTTTTTGAGTGACGAGAAAAGTGTTGAGGTTAGAGATGTTAAACATGTTGCCTTATACTCTGATTTGTCTTTCTTTTTTTTTTGAAATGTCTAAATACCACGAGATTTCTTTCTAGATTTTCTTTAATCCTGGCTTTGGCCTATATGATATAATACAAACTTCAAACATAAACGTAAGTACACTGACTAAATACCCACATACACATCACCCATCAAACTTCACAGCATAGGTGAATTTTATCCATACTATAAGGTCTTCTTTTTTTTGTTTATACGAAAAATTCGAAGGACAGACTGTTTAACTTTTCGTGAGTTAAACTGAAAAGAATCAAAGGAAGCTTCACATTCACATGTTGTACATTTTCCTTGTAGAAAGTCGAAGAGATGATGAGCCGGGACATAAAAATAAAATGTAAACTGAGGATAAGGATGAGTATTGATAGATAGACAGTGAAATGTTAGTTAAATTGGAAGAGGGAAAAAAATATGCACGGAATACCATGGAATACCATCCTGTAATATGATGTGGGGCATATACGAGCTAATGTGTGTACTATGTAATAAGAAAGTGAAACTTGACTTATCTCAAGTTTGATGTTTTTTATGTTTTGTTTTATGTGTCTGCCTTGCTCTAAAGGCTAAAGGGGAATTAGAGGAGGTGGAAAAGAAGAAGAGCATCTAATAATATGATCATATGTTGTATATTGGATTGGTCCTTGTACATTTTGCAGACAGAATTTATAGTTTTTCTATTTATCATTCATTTCGTATTTCTGAGCCTGCATATGGATGTACATGTAGTTGTAAAAGTTTGGCAGTCGGTCTTTTCCTCCTCCGGATTTCTCTGCGTATTATTGGTGTATTGGACGGACATGATTTTTCTGTTTTTCTCCATCTCTTTATTTTTTTCGTGATTTTACTTTTGCCTGGCAGATGCAAGAAGTTAGAAAATTGAAAAGGAAAAGACCAAACGTCTGTACTTTTTCTAAATGTCTATAATATACAATCCGTGTCTTCCCTCCTTTCGACAAGGAATATATAGGACCAAGACGTCTAATTCCATTCTTGACTTTTCTTTGTGTATGGAGACTTAATGTAAACATGTTAAAATGTTTCTCTCCTCCTTTCTTTACATATTATGTATTATTATGTGCATCTACATATTATGTATATATGTAAAAAAGATCAAGAGGTACATAAATGCGCATAGTGCACATGTACACAGTACACATATAGGAAAGTGTTTTGTATTGGACGACGGAATGTTGAGATAAATTTTCATGTGAAAACCTCGAATTTCCGGTGAGGGTGGGCTGTACACAGGCATAAGAACACACATCTGGCGTCCAACATCTATCCTATTTTTAAAAATGCTTTTTTGTCTCTTCTACTCTCCTATTCCAACGTTGCAAGCGTGTCTCTCTCGTTCTTTTTCTCCCCATGTCGTTCATCCGTTCATCTGTTCATCCCCATCGTCATCTTAAGTCTCCTCTCTAAATTGACAGTATTATTATTATATTATGCCATGCTATTCCTGTTCGAGGGAGGAGGGGTGCGGAAAATTTCCATACTCCATACATTTTCCATCGCTACCTTTAAAAATACTGCTCCGCTTCGCTCTGCTCCGTGTCATTCTTGTTATTCACCAGTCGTAAAACCATTCACAACTGACCATGCATTGACCATAGTTTTGACTTGTGATAATGCTATAACTATTACGTATAGTTTGATAGGTCCCGTAGGTTATAATGTGCAATATTCACACCGCCACTGTAACGTCTATAGTTGCACCAAAAAGTATTAAGATTTTTTACTAATAACCGTAATTATATATACAAAACAAGACAAGGCACATGCTCAACATTAAGTGAGCCATGCCGAGTTTATCGTTGCTTGCTTTATACTTTAAAAAACAGTTTTGGGTTGAGTATGTAAATTTTTTTGGGAGCACGAGAATCGAGATAATAATGATATGTATAAATGGACACATGATTGTAGGAAAACAACTGCTATAATAGTGAATAATAATGCTGTTTAGTGTTTACTTACTATTCAAGTGGAATGTTCGAGGAATTCATGTTGAATGGCTAATGTTTTTCTCATCTGTTTTAAACAAGGTTGAATGTTTAGATTTTAGCAAGATTTTAGGGACATAAAAGACAGGAGGGAAAGCTTACAGCTTGCATACCTTCATATCCTATTAGACATTAAAAGCATGTTCCCAAAAGTATCTTCTCTCTGCATTTTCTTTTTCTTTTCGTTTTTCTTTGATTTCTTGGGAACAAAGAAGAAGACTTACTTATGGTCCAAGTATTTTTGGCTGGACTCACTTGACTGTTTACTGACAGATTTTAACATCAAGACGAAACCCATGCACAGAGTACAAGGGCAAGAATGCACAAGCGTGATATACATCTACACAAGAAAAATTGACAAAGAAAAGCAGAAAGAGCGAGAGGGAAGAAAATTGTAAAATGTGTAGAATATCTAATATGTAGTAGTAGTAGTAAATTGTCGGTTTTTCTAAGGAGGAGGAGGAAAGGAATAATAATATATGTACTATATAGTATATAGATAATTTTTATACTTTATACATCTTATATATGTAATGGGAATGGGACCTTCCTCGCGGTGTGGTGCGATCTTTATTTTTCTCCCATTGAATACATAATATTTGTGCACTCTATCTTGTATATATGTACATGTCGTGACGGTGTATGGAGAAAACAAAAACATCTCTTGTATTATATTTTAATATATAATATATCGGCGATTTTAGATAGTTTTTAGACGATAATATAGTCACGGCCGTATTGATATTACTTTGAGTTAGAACTCGACAATATATATATTTCTTATATATTTATAAACATGAAACTATATGAGTACATAATGTACAAAATATAAATGGGTATAATGTACGTTTATATTCTATATGCATGTAGTTTGCTCTTGAGGTCTCCTTTGTAAAAGTTGGTGTGCGGTTCCTCGTTGAACCTCATGGATTGTCGTTTTTACATAGTTGTTGCCTTTGCTTTATATATATTATATTGTGTACTTTGCAAAGGAAAATACAATGACTATGTATCCGTGTGTGTGTGTGTAGTATATACATTCTCCTCGATTCGGGCTCTCGGGCTTTGGTTTGTTCATCGTTGTTTTGTTATAGTTGGTAGTGTTGAGAGAGGGAGAGAGAGAGAGAGAGAGAGAGAGAGAGAGAGAGTAAAAAAATGTGAAATAGAGGAGATTCAAGGATTAATAAAGCCTTAGGCTCTTTCCTCTTGTCCTGTCTATTTGAAAAGCCCTACTCTTGTGATTGTGAGGGTAGATTCTCTATGAGAAAGGTTTTAGGTAGGGAGAGACAGGCATATTATAGAGGTAGGAATAGGTACACACATAACATATAGGCAGGTAGGTATGAATTGAGGGAGAGAAAGAAAGAACGAGATGTGATGTGTGAGAGAAGGAAAAAGACCAGGTGAAGGAACTCTCTTTTTAACTACCTTCATTATTATATTGTATCTTATGTAGTATATTACGAATGACTGAGACCAGGCAAAAGCAAAACTTAAATAATATGCATTACAGTCCTCTTTCTCCCTCTCTTCCTTTAGTTGTGATTGTGATATGGTATTAAATTTGTAAAATGTTAATCCACTTTATATGTTTTTACTATGTACATGCATGCAAGTATACACGCATGTTATGTTATGTTGGTTTGGTGCACGTCCGTCGAGGTTCATATTATTGTATTGGTTATGTATATGGCTATGGCTAGCAAGCTTCTTATTCATACTTTTTTTTCTCGTCTTCTTGTCTACTACACATTGCACTATCGTCATTCTATTTGAAAAAGTATTGAGTAGATTCTTCTAACATGGTCTCCATACTCCATAGTCTTTTTCTTCTCCGTCTTGTTCTTTTTTCTTCTTGCTCTTAGTATATATGGATGGAATTTGATATGCCCGAGGGCGTCCGCCAGCTCAGTCAGTGTGATTGAACAGAGTAGTAAGAGCTTCTTTTACTTACCTGTGTGTGAAATGTGAAGAATATAATATATTGTATATGCGTATATATGTGTATGGATACATATATATATGTCTTCTCTCTTCTTCTTCTTGGCATATACATTTTTCTTTTAAAAATTTCATTTTAATAATAATAATAATAAACCGACGCCGAGTACATGTGGAGTGGATATAGTGTATTTTATTATGGTTGAACTAGTAGTACAACTCGAGACGAAAGAGACGCGTATTACAAATATTATAATATCAAAGAAAGGATAGAACTAAAAAGAAAGGAGAGAGAACAAAAACAAGACCACATTATTTTTACATAGTACACACACACACACACACACACTAATACCGGATTAGAACGTAATAAATGTGGATATCGTCCAAGATACTTTGACCATTGATTATTGCAAACTTATTCTTGAGTATTATATTATCTACTATCTAGTAATGTCTATCCATAGTACATATACCTAGTATATTTATGCATACTACGAAGTATTGTGTATTTACTCCAAACAATTATGAGATGATCAAACATAAAAACAGTATGAATAGGCAGACAAACAGAAAGGTATGTAGATTGATAGATATATGGATATGGGTATTCTAACCTAGGTCACGTTGTCTTTACCTTTATCTCTCTTTCTATGTTCTTTCCATCACACTCACTCATCCCTTGATGGTACATTCTACTGATTTTCTGTATATTATATTGGCGTAGAAGTGTATTTTTATGCACTATGTGTATATATATACATACATATTTAAAGAGCTCGAGTACCTCTTTGATTTTGATGAATAGTAGGTATGCATAATAATATTCATAATAATAATGATAGACATTCCGTATGTAGGAGTATAATATTTATTATTCCCTATCCTTGTTTGAATCGGATTATTATATAGTTTATAGTTTGAATTCCATTTTCTTCTTACCTGTAGTATACAGTTGACAGCATCAGAGATCAGAGTACATCACAAGTGTTATAGAAATGTATTATGTACAATGTATGTACACTTATACTCTTTCTTCTTCAGTTTTGAATCTTTGTTCACCTTGATTCGGCATACTTGTTTGCTTGACGAAAACAAGGGTGATTGTACTAAGTCGATCTGTCAAAAATAGCATAATATGATAAATAATATGATACATATTTTGTGCAAGTAAAAATAGGTTTCGTATGTCACATTATTTCTTGTCATGCCTTGAAGTTTTAACCCATTTCCTCAAATATTTTTAAAATTTATGAATATGATGTATAATGAATAATGAATGATTTTAATGAGATACTTATTAAGTCAAAAGCTCTTTTTTCTTTCTTTCGGATATTTACAAGAAGTGTGTGTGTGTGCTGAAAAAATTAATGGGTAGAAAATCAATTAATTTTCAAGGGTAATTTAATGTCTATAGATATTTTCGGGAGCTTTAAAGTTTCAAAAGAATTTTTCATTTAACATTCACAGCAAAGGTTCTTCTGTTTTGGAGTTGGAAACAGAGTAACTAATAAATACCGGTGGTTTTCAAAGTATTTCTCTGCGTCGTAAAACCGATGAATTGAATTACTTTCCTTAACGCATATTATAGTTCTTTTAATATTATATATATGTAAAGGAAGAATGAGAAGAGTCTGCAACTTTTGGATAGTTTAGAATCTGTTTGCAATTTACCACAATGTTACAAATTCTATATACTATGAGTATGAGTCAACTTGCCAACATAATGATGATGATGATACTATGCTAATGATGAGTCATAGGAATATTTTCAATTTCATTCTAATAAAAACGTAGGGAATAAACTTAATAACACTTGAAATTGTTGGCTGAATGGATGTCTGGTTTCAATAAAGAACCTGGAGTTAGACTCCATAAATTCAAATACATAAGAGGTCAGATGTCTAGTAAATAATTAAAATGAATAAAGAGAACTAGGAAGTTGTTTGTAGGTGTTGTGCACGTGTAACACGATAATAAAAATGTAAAATAATCTACTTTGTGTACGATTATGTTTAACCAGGGTTAAATATTTAAGTAAAAGCAATTATCATATGTATGTGTCTATATATTATTCTATATTATCAAACTTGTGGAAGAAAATATGTACAATGATAGATTTGTTTTGGTTATTCTGGTGTTGCAGAGAGGCTCTGAAGAACTGCTCGGTGAGGGAACGTCGAACAACAGCTCCTCAATAACAATAAAAACAGAAGCAAATGGTGGAGCAGAGAATAACAATGAGGCGAAAAAGGTCAAATTGAATTCCGGTGACAATGGAGCTGCACCAAAAGCTCGTCCAAGTAAAGTCGTTCACATAAGAAATATTCCTAGTGATGTGAGTGAAACAGAAATTGTGCATCTTGGAATTCCTTTTGGTCGCGTTTCCAATGTTCTCGTTCTTAAGGTAACGATATCTTTCGTAAAGTAAAGCTTTATTTTATAGATGTATAAAATGGAAAGCATTTTATGCTGCTCATAATAATAAAACTATTATGTATATGTATTTGAAATAAGGATATGACGGACGGTTCATTTTTGTAACCTCTGATCTGATGTATAAAATGTGTGTTAATATAGCAAAAATATGATGAATTTATTTTGTAATCTGAAATTTTTTATTTGGGATCATTGTTTGAACTTTAGGGTAAGAATCAAGCCTTCTTAGAATTGGCCGATGAAGGAGCCGCGGTTGCAATGGTTTCGTATTTCACAAACTGTCTAGCCCAATTGAGAGGAAGATCCGTATATGTTCAGTTTTCTACGCACAAGGAATTGAAGACGGATCAATCTCATTCCAATGCCAATTCGGCCGCACAGGCTGCTCTTCAAGCAGCACAAGCTCTTGTGGGTCAAGGAGATACCCAAGGAGGACCAAACACAGTAATTC
>JAQIVE010001563.1:0-24188 GCA_034698285.1 Sminthurinus bimaculatus | reverse complement strand
ATTTCCTCAATGCGATGTTAAATGTATCGGTTGATAAGATAAAAAACGTAAAAGTGCTGAAGAGAGTTTTATATCTTGAAACCTCTGTAATATGTTATGTAGTAGCTGGGTTTTGTACCACGTATTGTGTATTGTATTGTATAGACTCTGTATGTATGAAATCTACAACGAAATTGTACAGTAAGTCGTACTTACTCTGACGCCCTTATAGTACTTTGTATGTAACTACAACGTTTTTACTGGGGGTATGCTCAGCATTTTACACCATCAACTTAGAACTGAATTGTTTTTTTTAATGTACATACTTATATTATATTATTTGAGTAATGTGTATTGTGTAAGCTCACGAGTAGAAAGTGAGAGAGATCGAAAGAGGGCTTTTACTATGATTCCATTTCATCTATAACAATTATTTATATGCATGCGGATAAATCATGTATCATGTCGTAGTTACGTACTTCAATATAGAGAGAACGTGGTGTTGGACATGGAGAAATAAAAAATCATCACGAAGTACGTTTAGCAAACCGCCGACTATATGCATCATAGTTACTTACTGCACTAAGATAACGAGGAAATCCGAACACACGAGAATTGAAGAGACGTTTTGATGAATAATAAAGTGACGACGAATTGAGTTTACGTGTTGCCACTTTGAGGCTACAGTTCAAAAAATTGCGTAAAATTATAGACTTTGTATGACTAATGAAGTAAAAAAGCTGTGTGAGAATTTCAGAGTACTTTCGAAGTATGTAAATACAACATTAGCTTTAGAAAAATTATAACTGTCATCATGGTCTCTGATGAAGGAATATATTAACAGTAACTGGTAATTGGTGAGCAATAAAAGCCTACACATCCAATCCGATTGACGAAAGGTCATTACTATTATGATACTCATTGCAACTGACTCGTCCTTGACTTTGTGTCAACAACAATAAAGTTCCACAATTGCATCCCTTAAATGGTCACCACTTTTGTCTATGCGAACTCCTCTTTACCACAGTTATAATTTTTTGGATTCAGCAATAGTCGATCGCCAATTTATGGTTAGTCGTTTTATCTCTATAGGCTTTGCACTGGCATAAGCTGCAAGTATACCCACGAACCCATAAACCATGTGTACAGGAGCACATAATAATTTTACATGGTGTATTTTTAAAACCTAAAACATTGTTCTTATGCAAATGTACCATGTATGTATAATGTATAATAACTTATCTATTCATTGTACTATGCTCTGCAGTTTTTACACTAGCTCCCTTCCATTGATGAGCAGATTAACAAGGACAAAAGTTCATCAGGTGCCTTTTTTATCAGGGCAATACTTACAACGTAACGTAACAGTAACAATGGTGAAGTTTTTATTCAGCAACTTGGTATTTTTCAATGAACAAAGATTCACCGCGTAAAAATTGAGAAGAGGAGAAACACCGTGATGGAAATTCATGTAGGGATCATGAGTAAAACAGTACTTTATATCGTTAAATATTACATTACACTTATAAATTATGCATAATTTATTTATTTCCCCAGGACGTATTGGTCGTATAGGCTATACACGAGATTAGGGTCGCGAACACCTTCTTGGCCTCCATTGTTCAACACGGCTAGAGACAAAGTGTGTACATGATTAGCCGAATGCTTCAACTTTATCGTACGGACATCAGTCAGGTGCTCGGAGAAATAATGGGTCATCTAAGAAAAAAAAATAGCAAGTAATTCGTATTAAAGACGGCGACAGCAAAATAAGTTGTAATACATAATGCTCGGGGTGAAAGAAGTGAAAGCAATAAGCAGAAACTTCGCTTTTCACCCTTTCAATTTTTTACTTACCTCGGGATCATGAGCGTTAGAGTGAGCTTCGGAAACAACATCCAAAATATTTGCGACAACATTCTGTTCTTTATCAAAGGCAGCAGCAAAGGCAGACAATTCATCTAAATCGCTAACTCCTTTAGGGGACTGTAATTATCCAAATTGGACACATTAGGTATTAGAAAGCTTGAAGCTTGTACTGTCTACGCTTCTTCTTCTGTACTCATAAGGAAAATAGAAAAATGTATTTAAATCAAGTTTTAAATGTACATCAACTGAAATTTTAGGGCTATGTCCACGCTTGGTCAGGTGGTGAATGAGATCAACGGCATCATTCCAGGCATCGTCAGATAATTTATCAAAATGGTTGCGAAAGTTTTGCCGGTACGAGTCCCACTGATTGAATTTCAATCCCTGAAATCACACAATCAAAAATATTGAATTATATTATGAATATTGTAAGATACAGCCTCTTTTTCTTTCTTCTAATTTTCAACGTTGATCTTACTATGAGAAGGTATTCCAAAGACGTAGTCAGATGGACATTGAGAAGCTTTTCAGTTTTTTCAAATAATGCCTTGTTGTCGTTCCCCTTTTTCATAATGGCGTCACATCCTTCAGTGTTTTCGATGCCTGATGCTGTACCTATATATTGGAGGTAATAGGTAAGTGTGGAACTAAGTCTATCAAGCAGCTTTATTCAAAAAGGGATAATATTATTGTGTAGTTTAAATAAATGAAATAATATAACCACAAAGACACACTTGCACAAATGGTGTTCACCCCTTGTTGACAGCTTTGACTTGAATCTGCGGGCTGACCACCCGTATTACCGGAGTCGTCGGCATTTGTATCGCTCGGAGGAGCTGCAATGACCGCAAACAATAAGGTCAATATTGCTAAAACTCCTCTGACCTTTGACCAGCTCATCTTTTGAATTCAATTTATTCAAGTTTACACATGTACATACACGAACACAACGTTACAAGTCACAAGGTATTACAAATGTATACTATGGAGTTCCTTGAACACACAATACTTTATACTGATGGTTTGATGAGTCAAATACGTAGATGGGTAGTTTGTAGAACCCAACTTAATTTGCTTTTGTTTTACTTTATGCTTTTGACCGTCTGGTGGGATACTTTGTAATTTTTTGATACTATAGTTAGGAGTCTCGAAAGTACGTAAAATATGTAATAAAATTAATTTTTTAAACTACATATTATTGACGATTCTGAATATTTTCACTTTCACACTCTAGTCTGACAATACTAACGATAAGATAATAATAAATAAGTGTATGTTGTAGTTTGTACGTATTTGGACGAGTATTATGATTGAAATTGAAACCTACATGTATAAATATCATGCATCAATATAGTGACGAAATACGACATATTGTATTTTAATACATAGGTATTTAATATGTAGTACATAAAGATTTGGTGTCCAACATAATTCAAGTATGTGTTTTCAACAGTTAACGTTTGGCCGATGGACATATTATACATTATACATAAACACAATGACCAATGTATAAACAGCCCATGAAGATAGAGAGAGAGAGAGCATACAAGTTTCACTGATAACCAGGAAATCAGGATTCATCCATGTTCTCTTACTTTATACAACACAGTGTGCACTGAACAATAATATTATACTTATTTATATTATATACTGGTGGAATAAGCTATTGTGTAAATGGATGTATTTAGAATGAGATTAATCAACATTTTTTGGACTACACATCACATCTCAATTGAGAACTTGCTTCAGTCTTTAATACAAATACAATATATATACATATATAATATGTATTTTAACTACTTATGTACACTGTACATTGTACCTATATCAGTAATCATTAATCATACGTTTTCCCAATTCTTTCTATATGTGGTATAATATCGAAAATATATATGACAAACATTACGTGGGGACTTTATGTGGACGTTTTATGCCCATCGTCATTTAAAAATCTGTATTAAATAAATAGAGACGGCTGGAAAAGGTTGCAGCAATAAAAGTTGTTGTTTAAATGCTGTACTAGTGTGTACGTAAGATACATCAGCTATTTTAAGCCACAAATAATACCCCTATCATAATGTTTTCCTCTGCTACAATAGCCGTGTATCTTTATCAGTCAGGAACGTCGATTATTAGGTATTAAACTTATTATACTGACTTGACAGAAAAAAGACGAATAATACTTGAGAATAGTACAGGATTTATGCCATATCACTCCATACTCCATACACAGCATAATTTTTAAAAGTAAATTTTATATCATATCAAAGTTCAATTGATAAAAAGAGAGAAAGTGTGGAAAAATACCTTTAATATATTACAAATATATTGTACAACACACAATACCTACACATGATAGGCATATTATACATACATACATACTTAAACATCAAGTTTTCGGAGTGTGTTGAAAATCTAGCTGCAGAGCTTATCGTCAACGGCTTAGGACGTAAATTATAATTGCTGAGTTACAAGTGTAAGTTTGATTAGTACTAAAAGTCTATAAAGAGTGTGTATAGTGTACAGTGTATTCAATAAATATTATTGGATACGTGATTGATTTTGTAATACGTTCTCCAAAGTATACATACATATACGCTGTTGGTATAATATTGTATCTGCAATAAATGCATTTATAGTTATACGGATTCACACAAAATACACATATCGTAACGTTAAATGTGACTAATTCATCATTGCTTGGTCGTATATCGTTATCTCGTCACTACTTGAAGTTATGGAACTCATTTTATTAGCGCAACATCCACTCTGAGTTCATTCTATAACATAGCCATTTTGAACTGAAAATTTCAATCAATTGTGTAACGTGTGCGTATAATATAGTTGTAATAAAGTCTCGACAATAATCGCAAAGGGAAAGAAGACGGTGAAAGCTGATAACCGGATAGCAACCACATAGAAGACGTACTTGGTGAAAATCTCAAAGGAAAAAATCATGAAATCTTTAGTTATTTTTATAGCTTTTTTGGGCTTTGTCCATTATTCAGAGCAAACTGACAAATGTAAGAAAATTCATTTTCGCAATTTAAATATAATATGTATTCGGAGAGTAGCTGTAAATACGTACACACACACAATTAAATCATTTTTACTGTCAATTTTTTACACAGGTGGAACAAAAGTAAGCGGTCCTGAATTAACGTTTCCACAACTTTACAATTATCGTTGCCTGAACGAGATTGCTGCCCAAGTCAACAATGAATTGAGCGCCTCAATTGCATACCTGCAAATGGTTTTACGCACATACACTTAATAACTACTTCTACTTTCTGAAATTTAAATTTAATACAAAAAATGAACTGAGACCCTTTGATGCTTTAAGCTCAAGTAACCTGAATTGACGCTTGCTTGATTTTTTTAGAGTGCAGACTTCAGCAGTGAAAAGAACTTCCGGCCAGGTGTTGCCCAGTTTTTCCTGGAAAGTGCGAAGGAAGAGCGCGGCCATGCTAAGAAACTCATTGAATATTATCTCATGAGAGGAGGAAACATGCAAAACATTACGATCGAAGCAATCAAAGTAAATTGTGTGCAAATATAAATATCAACCGTGGTTTTGTTGTTGCTTATCAACAATTTCATGGGATATAAAGAGTAATGAACAGCGTTCCTAATAACTAATAACTATTCTTTTCCCCCTTACAGAACGATAATTATCAGAGCCAGACAAATATTATCACAGCCTTGAAAGCCGCTTTAGATTTGGAGAAGAAAGTAACCGGAAACATCCGTAGCATCATTGTGGAATGTGGGAAAACAATATGTCCTGACAATGAACCCAATTGCGTCAAAGAATGGGAAGGAGAAGATTACCATGTAATTGATTATTCTATTTAGTCTTTCATTTATTAATTGTGAAACAAAGAAAATTTGCTATTCCGGTAAAAATTACCGCTACAACTACTGTATAGAGAAAAAAGGTTTCAACAATGCATAACATGCAAAAAAAACACGGTTTTCTTCATACTCTGCTTTCTCTTTTCAGGCTATCGACTTTTTGACTGGAGAATTCCTTTCCGAGCAACATGAAGGGATCCGTAAAATTTCAGACATGTTGAAAACTCGCAGTGTCCTATCAAACACATTCGGTACACTCGCAGACGTCATTTTTGATCAGAACCTACAACAAGAGCTCAAGGGCGAATAATGGAAATCATACACCCCTTCTAGCGATGTACAGAGCAATAACAAACAACATATGATATGACACCAAATATGTTCTTAGTTTTTCTCATCCTCTCAAAAATTCTGATATTGATTCATAACAGTTATTAACATGAGATAAAAGAACGTCTTGTAATCGCATGAACGTACTGAAGAAATATTATACAATTGATAAAATTAAAGGAGTGTTACTAACTCGATTTGTTACAAAAGCTTTTATATTCGTGCAACTCGCTTGCAAAATCAAAGTTTATTTCCATAAATGCGAATGATTATTACCAGGAATAAGTTACATAATACGCAATATTTCTGAAATTTTTGAGCAGCCGAGGACAACAAATGAAATGTCGTTTATCGCTTTTAAAAAATTCAGCTCTTCCATCCGGTATTGTATTATTATTACCAACAACTGAATATTTTTGAAGGTAAACTAAGAAACTAAACAGTAACGGCATTTTTAAAGAGTGCGTAAATTTCTAAGTGAAATAGAATTGATGTCACATTATGACAGAAAATTATGACTTCAAACACCACTGATTTTGATCAGACACATTTTAATGACTTCAAGCGGTTTTTGACTAATATGATAAAATTAACAAAAACAAAGGGTTATAAAGCAGATCGTTTCTTACAACAATAAAATATTCCAAAACTTAGTTTAAATTTTCATCATAGCAATAAACTTATGATCATTTATAATTTGTATAGTATAATGTGCAAAATTTTGTATAGAAATTCTATATTACGCTATGCTTTTCGCAATCATCATGTTATTTTGAACGAAACAAAAACAATAATTATTTTACATACTTTTCTGTTGAAGTAAAAAGAATAAAACACAGTATTTGCAAAAGGTCTTTACAGGCTTACAACTTTGAGTTTGACGTTAAGAAACTCTGTATTGGTTTGTGAGGAATGGCTGCGGGATACAATGGTAAGTGTGTCTTCCATTCTGTCATATCTTCTACAATTTGTTGCTACAAATTTAATGGATTCGGCAATTAGTTAGTGTTAGTTATTCACCAGCTTCATTTCATAGAGAGCGAATACTTTCAAATAACTTTAAATAATACAATAGTAATAACAGCATAATATCTTACCTCGGGTGGATATGTACTTTCAGATTTATCAGCGTCAACTTCATTAGCCTTAGCACCAGCTCCACTGGTTGACACAATATGAACAGAAAGTCTCCTACGTTTTGGCGCTTGTGGTCCGAATTTTTCCTACAATTATTTAAATTCAGAGAGACTTTAATGAAAATGAAATTCACTTGAATTAATTAATGTCCACAAAAATGCATGATAAATTTTAACTTAGAAGGCGTGACGCAGCGAAAAATATAACAGGCTTACCTCAAAATATTCTTGAATATCTTTTAAAGTTATTTCATCTAATGCTGCAATTTCAATTGCTTGACGCTCAAAATTATATTGTTGTGCACTTATTTCACCCCAAACTATACTAGCTCTATCCATGAGTTTCTTAGGTTTTTCAGCTTTCCTCACACGTACTGCATTTCGATGTTGAATAAAGGCATCTTCTGTCATAGCATGTAGTTGTTCCTATAACGCAGCGATTTATAAAATAATTATAAGCATACAAATGTCTCAAAATCAAATATAGAATATTAAATACATTTGATTCAAACACGAAGTCCATGAATCAACAGAAAAGTAAAATACATCATAGTTCTAAAAGATAGATTTGTTAAATCATTACGTTTAGAGAGACGATGAAATTATCAATTCGACTCTCGACATAAACTGGATGACGGTCACTCTGTACAAGGAATTGGATTCCATGTGTCCCGCTTGCTTTTCTTACTCCGGTAAAAACAATATATCCTAATTGTTCCTTAGTCCTCAATTGATTGAAACATGGTTCATTTGTAATGTGTTCTAGAAGTTCGACAATCACATTTTCTCTTGTATTTTGAACTCCAGCTTGGAAAAGGACAGAGCAACAAGAGCTCAGGTGTGTTTGATGTTCAGCTTTATATACATAATTGGAATCTAAACAAAGCAACAGAAAAATAAAAAAATGAGTAAATTGCATTAATGCTTCATACGGAGTCATTCTAATATAACGCGTAATTCCTGCAATGATACATATATTTATCAATAATGTGCTGCTGTATGAAATCTTACTTGGTGGAATTTCAACTTCCCGTAATCTAACAGCTTGAGATGGTAGTAAGGGTTCACTTTTTTCATAGAACTTTTGACATCTTGTGACAAGTTCCAGAGAATCCTGAAATATTGTAGTTAACAACATGAGAATAAACAAGTGCCTATTTTTGGTTTACAAACATACCATCAAAAAATAAATCATGTATTTTTTTAAAGTTAAAAATCTTACAACAGCTGTTAAATTTCCAAAGAGAAGCCATTCTAACTTCAATTTGGACAGAAATTCTTGGACGTATGCTTGCAGCTTTTCTAACGTAACATCTTTCATTGAATCCAACAGGTCTTGGTTTGTCCATCGTTTTTCTCTCAATAAAGTAGTCATATAGTACCTTTAAAAAAAGAAAAGGCTTCGATTACAATACACTGTACTAACGAGTAAGAATACATGAAATACAAAATCTTGGTACTGATTATAAAAGCAGAAAGTATGCTTACGTTGCATGCGAGTAAGGTTGTTCCTCCTTCCAATTTTTCAATGCCCTATAAAAATTTATTTAAATTCATTCCAATTTTATGCTCGATTTCTCCAAAAACGTCGTTTTAGAGCTAACAATAAGAATGTACGCACCAGGGCTAAAAAAATTAACAAACCTTGTGTGATGTTCTTTGATTACTTCAAAACGTTCCGGTTTGCAAGTGAAATTGGTCAATTTATTCAAAATAGTTTCCAACAACAGTCCCAATTTTTGGTCATATCCATTAACAAGAATCTAAATGAAGAAAAAAGTAATAAACAATAAGCAGTATTCTTTTGAATTTATGAAATGAAAAAAAGCACCCTTTTTCATGTTCTTTATATAATGAGTTGTAGATTGTATTATCTAATTACAATATACCTCATGCCCGTAGACTGTCTCACTGATAGTATAATGCAATCCTGCCACACTAGCAGCATAAGAATATTCTGTGAGAACATCTTTCGTGGCAGCAACCATTAAATAATTCAAGTTAGCGTTTAGTGGGTCCAGTAAAGGAAGTGGACTAAAAGCAAAAAAAACGCATAAGTTTTAGTCATAGTATCACTACATTCATGCATAATACTAAAGTTCAGATAATAACACCGCAAGAATAATACCTATGGACTTCTAGTCTAACCACTGCTTTCGGTAATTTAAATTCATTATCCTGTAGAAACCATGCTCGACTTAAAGGTGAAGTCTGTATGACCTTTGGCACGACTGTGGTCTGTCAAAAGAAATTATTGAAACAGTAAAGTATTAATTAGCCAATTTAACATTATTTCAAATCTCTTAAAAAAAGGTTGAAGGGTAAAAACTTACATTTTCATCCCGTGGTTTTATGTCAAAAACAGTTGGGATAAATTCATTCCGAGTAGGTAATCGGAGTTCTGGCGTTGTTCCACAACGTTCCCATTTCTAAAAATTTAAGGAAGAATAATGAGTCTATTGTTTTTTTTTACACAAGTTCTACTGACGATGCTAAAGATACATATTATATAATATATATGATTATCACTAAAATGAGCTTTATAATTGATAATTAAGTACTTACCTCAATTAATTCCGGATTAATTTTGTCAATATTATACTTGATGCCATACCACTCTTCAGTCAAATTGCATTTAGGCTCGTTTTCTTTAGTGGTAACAGTTACCCTACAGTTACTTGGAGTCAAGCAGCCAAGGACTTCATTTATAAGTTTTTCATTAAAGTCAGTTAAAATGTAACCAGCACTAAGGGCGTCTTCAAGAGGGTAATCATGCATTACACTAGTTAAGTTGGATACAAATGACTGTGGCCTTTCCTTGTCTTTAAATCTGAAAATCATGTTATTAACATCTCTGATTTCTTCCCAAATCCATTTTTGAGGTCCAGACTCCCGAAGCATTTGTAAATACTGAAAAATATGCTGGACAATATCCTCCAAATGCTGGGCGCCTGTTGGAAATCATTAAAAATTCTTATGTAAAATAGTTTCTTTTGGCAAATGAGATAGTTTGGAGGCGTTTTTGCTCAGAAATGTCGTTTTTTATGATGATATTGTGTACTAAAAATTTACCATCTGGAGTCAAGTCAACTGCAAGTTTGAATGTGCCAAATCCTCGTGCCGGTACATGTGAACCCGTTTCCAAAGCATTCACCCAATTTCGAGCTTTCAAAAGAGACAGTAAACTTCCTTCCCCTTCATGGCCAAGAAGATGGCTTAAGTAGCTTTCAGCAGATGCTTTGTAGTACTGTGTGTAATCCGGAACAGGGAACAAGACAGATAAAAACCGAACATCCTTTATAGGAACTAAATCAATACGCTTCTGCAGTTCATTTACTCCATAGGGATTTTCTGTTTGAAAAGAAATTAAATAAGATACTATAATATTCTCATAGACAAATGGTAGCATTGAACATTCTCAAAATTCATAAAAAAATATATAAATAATCAATAAATTACAGAAAAAACAATTTTTACCTTCCCATCTTGGTAGCGCGACATCAAAATTTTTAATGTCGGAAAACATTTTCTCTACTAATTTTTGTAGATCATCAAGACTTTCCTTCCCTAATACTGCCAAACTCATTACGTTTGCAGAGTAGTAGGTTTGATGATATTCTTTTAGGGCAGCACATACATCTATGTTATTTTTCTGCGGAATTTCCCACAATGTTTGTCGATTACCCGTGGCAAAGCGAGAAAATGGATGCTGAAAATATATTTTTAAAAAAGCACTGTTAAGTAACTTATTTTTTATCGTTCAGAAAGACAACAGATCCCTTTACAATACATATAATACTAATGGTCGTGGAATAGAAATATAAACAACTACGGAACTTACCTCCAAATTAGCTGTCGACAGTTCCAATTGATACCCACGCCATGCGTCTACCGGTATGTTTTTTTCATGCTCGCTATTAACGGCATTAATTTCTCTTTCAGTAGCTGCATTGAAGACAAGGTTTTGATTGGTTTTTGAAATTTCGAATAGAAATTTTTGATTAAAGGAAGAATCGCATAAACAGTAAACAAGTAAATAGATATAACTTTGATTATGTACCTGATTCAGTAAAAAGTGGAGTTATGAAGAATTGAGAAAACCTAAAGAAAACAAAGTTTACTCATTATGAATTATTGCCCGAGAAAATGACATAATGATTGACATTTAAATAGATAAGGAGCAAAGAAAATAAATTAAATTAATTAAATTAAATAAAACGACTTACCGATCTAGAGCACCCTCAAGAGCTTCGGGGGAAATATCGAAGTAATAGTTCGTATGATCTCTAGCAGTATATGCATTAGAAGAACCACCATTATCAGCAAGATACTTTGAATATTCATTTTCTACAGGATATTTCTCTGTTCCCAAGAATAGCATGTGTTCACAGAAATGTGCCAAGCCAGGTAAGCTCTTTGGATCATTCATACTCCCTATATAAAGTTTCAAAAATGAGTTTACATTAGATTTTGTTAAAAATAATTCATATTGTAGACAATTCACATGAATTTGAACTTTTTGTCTGATTGTTACAAACCTGCACCAACAGAAAGGGATGCTGCCGCTTTATCTGTAGTACTATCACTGATGCATAGTACTTTAAGCTTGTTACTTAGAACGAAAGCTCTATATTCACGATTATCTAATGGAGATTTTACTACGGGAGGTAATATCTTGGACATGGTTCCAGGTCCTACGTCTTTCAACTTTGAGTGTGTGCTTGAAAACCTATAGATTAAGACACTCGTGTAATCATTAATTTTCCAAAAATACAACATATAAAAGATATTTAAGTATGAAGTATGCTTTCCCACACTATGTTCAGTCTGAACTACTTGTACTAACAAAAACGCACGATAAACATACTGAACACGTAAACAAATTTGTGTGTGTAAAAAATACTTAATATCTTACTTACTATGTTTAACAATAATTTAACAATGCACAATAATATATTGCTGAATTATGTATTATATTTTGACTTTCGAAATGCAAGTCATTCTAAAAATCCAACGAAATTTAAATTGAAATTACTTTCTTAGTGTATCAAAGAACGCTAAAAGGACTCTTTGTGTATAGTTAGTTATTATGTTATTATAGTTCCACTAATTTGTTGTAATGTATAATAATTTGTTTGACATAAAGAAGAAACAACAAGTCCTTATTGTAATAAAGTACAATCGGAAATCTGAATCCGAACAACCAAACCCCTTCATCTAATGTATAATTTTAAACGTGTATGTTTACGGCGGCTGTCAATTAATGATTATTTCATATAAAAGGAAAACAGAATATAGACACTTACCTCGAGAAGCAAATCAGCGACTGATTTTTAGACTTGATTCTCGAAAAAGTTAATATTGTTCTAACAAATAAAGCCATTCAAACACTGATTTATGTTTTTTTATGTAATTTAATAGTGCAACCACAAAACTACAATTAATGTTTATTTGACAAATGTTTTACTTATATTTTAAGTACTCGAAGGAAAGATGTATCTTCTGTAAAATTGCATCAGCTGAAACAACACGAGAATGAGCTTTTTATTCAATGATGATGATATTGGAGTATTGGAGTAGAATGGAAATATTACCAACGTTGTCTAACACCGTAAAAGTTAAAATTTCTTTGAAATAAATGAAAATTTTATTAAAACTACCAAGCACTTAATCTCCTATACAGTATTCAAACACCAATAACTTAACCTTATTACTACTATAAGCAATTAAAAAATTTAAAATTTTCTATTTTTGTAGAATTCTTGCTCGTGGTCACTAAAATGAGGAAAGGATTTCAAATTTTTTGCGTGATCCTTTTCATAGGAAAAAATGCATAGGGAAACATTGTGAATTTTTCTCTCTCTCATCTCTCATCAATCTCATCCTAAAACTAATCATCACTAACAAATTACTAAGTTCACTTTAAAAATCGAACTTATTTCCTTCATAAAAAGCAATGACTTTTACTTTCTTCACTTAAGCGTATGCATACGCTCATACATACGGCCATTTCATCTCCATTGAATGTTTACATGCAGAAATGAATCAAAAATACTATATGTATGGTACATATTCATTGCATACTAAATAATAAGTGTGTGAGGTGTGAGGATTAATTGTATTAAGTCTACTGGGATTACAATAAAATAAAAGACGGAAGAGTCATATATGACCTTCTGCCCTTCTACTTCGACCACAGACAACTCTTTTTATATACTACATAAAAATAGATAACTAAGAAAAAACAATGCTTTGTATTTTGCATGATTATGATTATATGTATGCCTGTTAGTACTATCTCCCTTTTCCTTTTAATTAAAAGCTAATATTAATTTTTTCGTAGACAACTCCCATACTCACATGATATTATACATACATGCTACATACTCAATACACACGTACAGATGTAATCAAAAGCTAATATCTGCATCAAAAGCTATACGATTCAATTTTTCATTGTAGGTACAACAGAGCATAACAAAAATATGTTTTTGAAGATAACACATTCATTGAATCATGCCAAATTTCCTTATCTTTTTCATGTTTACATCCACATTGGTCAAAAAAAGTTGACTTATTAACGTGATATTTGTGGATTGTGGATAATGAGACCAAACCAGGTACCAACTACCAACATCATATTTATATATCTCGTCCGTTAATCGTTATACATACATAGTTCAAATGGTCAGTCATCATCATCATTCATCATTATCACACTTAACTTCCCGTGAGCAAAAATTCTGTTTGAGTTTTTGCCATTTTTTCCTGCGAATCGATAGTTTTCCCCCATTGTTCAAAAAAAAATGCATATGAGTACTTATACACACACAAATTAAAAAATTAAAGTGAAGGTGATGATATGAGGGAAACAAAATTAATTGTAATCACTTTTCTGCCTCTCTCTCTCGCTCTCTCTCCTGTTTTGCAAATAATTTAATTGTATTTTATTGGGCAGTAGACAGAGGGAAACGCGAAACTGAGAGAATCAAGAATTGACTACTAGTGACTAGAGCTGTGTATTGTGTATATGCGATTTGAAACTCAACTATTACACATAGCACATAGCCCGAGTATACAAAGCCGCGAGTACAAGTTTGTAAACTTGTGCGAGTTTGTGTGTAGTCTGAGTGTAGAATTGGTTCAGAATCAACGGGCCAAAATCGACCGCCGGGTTCTTTCTCTTTCTGTCTCTCGTCTTGGCTCGTTGCCTACATTCGTCTCTCCTCTAAGAATATGTAGAAAATTTTAGAATATACGTCTGCCCCTTTTGTAAAATCCAAGTTTTTTTTGTTTTTTTTTTAGTTTTTCTCCCCCTCTTCTTCCTTTTTTAACGTTAATAATTATAAAACATAAAAGTTTTAAAAATATAATACACAGTGACATCAAAAATATAAAAGTAAAAATAGAAGTGCTTACTTACACATATACACAAGATAAAATAACACAGTATACCACTGCATATATAAGCAAATAGTGCACACATGTATTCCCAAATGAGAAAAAACAAAATAATAATATCCATCTAAAAAAACAATAATATAAATATATAAAACTATACCTAGTAATTATACAGAGATATCCCACAAGTCAATATATCATCATCATACTTGGACATGACTTTCTCTTGCCATGTATTTCCACAGACAATTTTCAGTATTCCTTATAAAGTAGTTTTCTTTACAGTACTACTAATTCAGTATGCAGAATGTTTCAAGTTTCAACTAAGTAATACAACGTGGGGTAAGTACAAAAAAATAAGTTTTTTAAAGTTTGGTGGTTTGGTGATAGACATAAAAGTAACTTGATAAGTTTGACGTGTATGTAAATATCTTAGTTGTTTTTATTTATAGCCCAATTTTTGCTTACTTTGTTCATATTGTGTATATCGTGATCTCATTTCGTCTCTCTTGCTCTTTCAATGTGTACTGGACTACTTATAAAAATTTAGTTAGATATTATCGTTTATCGTTACAATTTTGCTCACGATCATTTCACACAACTTTCAATTCAAAAAAATTAGCTGCTAACTATCATTCAATTTCTTTACGTAATGTACACCAGACAAATTTTTGTAGAGTACATAAAAATCTATCAAATAATGTTGTGTAACAATAGTGTGCTTATACGTATTGACTTTTCCAAGCCAGTTAAGTCAGTATACATCAAGGAAATTCCTATATACATAGCTCGTGTGTTTATGCAATTATTGCTATTGTGAGTGTGTATGTGGCAGATCCATAACTTGAGCATGTATTATAGGTACTTAATTTTCAATGAATATTGGTAAAGCACATGTGTTTACCACTTACATATTATAATCGCTTAATTTTGCGTAAACCTTTCCTGGTATAAATATATGCATTACAATTTCTTGTGTTCAAAACATTATGTTTAAATAATTAAAACATCTATCTTGATAGGACGAAAGATGTACATTTTAGTGCCAGTACTCTGACCATGAAAAAAATATTTTGTACACACTAAATTCGTAGTAATATGTGTCAATCCGTGCAATATTATTACCACACACACATAATAGCACACTATATAGACAGATGAACACACGATGCGGTTGTAGTTGTAGACTGGGAAACAGTTTTCATTCATATTTGTCAGTTATATAGCAGGATTATGTTATAATGCATTTTCCTGTTCCATCGTTTACGCTTAAATACTTCTTTAAATGTATGCAAAAAAATATGCAATATGCATATTGCGAATGTATGGAGCATGGAAAGTGTGTGTGTATATATGTATCGAATGAATAGGTCATGAACTTGTACTTGTACTCAACAGTGTGTGAGGAAGACGAACTGCAGACTTTTCTTCTCCAAAAGGAAGAAATTATACTGCTGATAGTTTTTAACTTGTATAATATGTACTTTTATTCATTTTATTTTGTCTCGTGACAATAACCGAATACAGTAATCGGCAGAACGTTAAAAAATTAAAATTATTCATCAACTTACATACATTTACAATTTTCGTCCATTGTATTATTTTATATTGTGTACAAGTGTATTAAGTATGACATATTATTATCCATACACTAGATATGTATTCTCATTATTATTCCATAAATTATAGTTCTCTGTATCGTTAGCACGTCTAGCGACAAACTCACACCTCGTTACATTAAGTAAGTATTAAATACATAAAGAAAGCGCGTGTCGATATTGATAAAATATAAGTACTTAATACTTATCGTATATGCACTATGCAGTACGTATGCAAGTAATAGGATTTATTTACAAATAAATTGCAGTCATGTTTTTATGGACGAAATGAGTACGAGATTCCTGAATTTCCATTTATCGTTCTAGTTCTTGTTCTAGTTCCCCATCATCAGGAGATTTTGCTATATTTTTTCACACAATGTATGTTGTGTACATTGTACATTGATGATTTAATTCTGACCTCATTTGTTTAACTACGGTTAGGTAAACTTCTTCAATAATGTCTTTGGTAGTTTGCAATTTGCACATGTATATGATGTATGTATAATGTATATGTATACGCGAGTTTAAACACAGTGAAACAAATAGCTAGGTAGGTGCACAAAGGGCACATAGGAGCATAGGACCGTCGCGATATACTTATATGTGTATAGAAAAAAGAGTAATATTATACCATTTGCTAGTAGCAGCATAGCAGGATAGTAGAAAACTAGTAGAGAAATAGCTTTCGAAATTCTGCCATGAGACGAATTTCTGCCGTCACGTACACCACACCGGTCTCTAGCTCTAGAGGCCTGCACGTTCTTCAATGCAGTGCAGAAACCCTCCACTTTCGCTTCGATATCCATTGTACATGCATACTTTTATAATAATATGTATGTATTTACACACTTAATGACACTAGCGACTAACAATGGTGTGGGAAAATAATATACATATAAACAGACCGCTGTTATAGTTTTTTCCCTGTATGTATATGCTGTATAATATGCTTTGGGTAATTGATCTCTCAAGGAAAAATTCTTGGTTTATTGTTGACATTTAGATATTTAATGGAAGTGTAAATAATACACATGTAATTAAACATTAAACGGAAGCTTCAAAACCAAAATATAATGTTCAAATATGTACATATGTATTTCAATTTCACAGGACTGTCAGTAGTTAGTGCAGTGCATTGCGAATCAATTATTGATTTCAAACGAATGGTATTGAATTGAATGATATTTACCAGCTGATGTAATATTTACAATTTCATTGAACAAGTTGAGGCATTTTATAGATATAGGATGAAAAGGGAATCGAATTCTAAATGATACCACTGTTAGTTAACAGTTATCAATCTAAAAAGGGTTATACATAGTTGAATCAAAATCGAAGGAAAAGCTTGTTGCAGTCCTCTTAACATTTCTTTCATATGCATGTGCATAATATACATACATGTACCATACGCGGAACAGACCTACGTTGTTTTGCGTCAATCGGCTATGCTTACAACACAAAAATGTATACTCTTCAACACTATATCTAGTAGATTTTAAGTATAAAAAAGTTCAAGCAAAGTATAAAACAGGCATATTATTTCCATTGCGAATAAGTATAGCAATGCATGTTGTATATACTTATTGCGGAGTTTTGCCTGTATGTTAAGAAAGAAGGAGTTCAAAGACAGAATACGGACTTGGGATATATCGGTAGAGAGAAAATACAATACAAAGTTGTAGAGTAGGAGGATAAGTAGTATAGTATAGTAGACGCATTTAAGGAGTTTAAAGTATTTGTAATTTTTCTATAGCTATGTAATTTATACAGAAAGAAGAGAGAGCACAGGTCCTTGCTTTTAGTGAAATTGGCAGGTTCACTTACATGTGCGAATATAGAATGGAATAGACGAGAGCAGAAAGAACACATTGGACGTGTTATACAACGTTCAGTGTTCAACGTTCAACATCATGCTCATAATCTTCAACATCTCTTCCCATTTCCATCCACTGCTATAAAAAAATATAAGTAGTATTCCGGAATCCGGAGAGCATTCTAAAGTCTAAAGTAGGTATATGTATTATGTATACACACTAAATACATATAAGACTAAGTACGTAAAAACTAGACAAACTATTGTTTTACGGGCAGACTACGAAGGAAAAGACGAGTTTGAGTTCTTCTAACCCATTATAAATATTACTGTGTTGTATGTATATTTTGTATTAGACTTTGTGATCATTTCCTTCCAGTATATTAAGAACTTCACGCCTTTCTAGTTACACTCACATATTATACACCATACTTGTGATGTATATACATATAATCTGGCAAACGATAGCTAAAAACTCATCTCATGTGATCTCTGTATGCATACCGATTGCCAAACAATGTATGTAACAATATAGAAATGGAAAATAAGGAACGCTATAATTATTATCTACTTAAAACTATGAACTTACAACTACTTACAAGTTAAAACCAGTAACTTATGACATGTACTTAAACTATTATTATATTTATAGCACATGGCCACGAAATATATACAAATAACAAAATACAAATGAGTTATGCTTTAAAAATGTTTGCACACATTTTGGCTACTTTTACTACTTCCGTACTTCCTTTCCTCCGGCATTTTTTTCCAATTCAATTCATTTCTTTATATAATTAGAAGCACTCGGGCATATGCAATATGTAGGGTTTTTTGTATTTGATTTTGTCTGCGTATGTCTACAAATTGACAAGAGGATATTGTATGATTGGCGTGATAAAAATCTTTGAAATTAACCGAACGGAAACAATGACTGCAAAAATATTAGTATAGAATGCAATTCAATTGTAGAAATGAAATAAATCCAACATGTGCCGTGGATAAAATGGGAAGAAGTCACTCTGCTGACTTGATATAAATGGTTTGCATTTTGCCATGGTCATATACATGAACGAAATTACTGTGTTAAATATTATACACTAGCATAAAAAGTATATTTGTGTATGTACAATGTACACACATGTACGTAATTTTTTCTCTTTCAAAATAACAGACGTCATAAACTACTAGCATCAAAATGTGCTCTTGGTACATCAGATTTTTAGAATATTATAGGAGAGAAAGATGATGAAATTCGAGAGTGGACAGATCTTAGGCTGAAGTCAAACCAAACTATGTACTATGTATGACTTTGTCTTATTCTTGGTCATCTATTCTTTATTTACGATTTCAAAAACATACATGAAACGTGAATTTCCAGTTTTGTCAACGACACTACAAATTACAAGGTTATTATGTAAAAAGTTAATACATGTACACATTAATATTTTCAAGTGTCAGCAAGCTGGACACACAGCCGATTTTTTCGTAATGCGCTATCATCTTCATTTTCCATTGCTTTTGTATACATACAAACATTGTTGTATGGTATGCAGTATGTATGATGTATGTGCGTGTGTGTAGTGTGTACTGTGTACAACGAGTCCAACATAACTTTATATTCAATAATTACGTATTCATAAAAATTAGCCCAGTGGCATTTCACATTCCGTGCACATTTTTTATCGTGTCATTCATATGTACTTTATACGTCGTTTGTTCTCATCTCTCTTCACGGAGAGGAGATGAAATAATGCCCATCAAGATCAACGTCAACAATAAACGACAGGACGATCATTTTAAGCTACATTTTAAGCTGCCACAAACCCAATCATTAAATTATTTACGTCGTAATAGGCAAACGTGGGTACAGTGGAAATATTTGCATTTCAACTAAACTTTAATACCTATACATTATACATATTATGTGTACATGTCACATGTTTCAGTAGTTATATAACTTGGTTTTCATTAAGAAGGTCAAGTAGAAGGCAAATTGCTAGGGAAGAAGAAGAGAGCAGAAGCACTTTAATATATGTATATGCCTAAATCTGTAATACGAATGGACAGAAAATACAAGCATGAGGGAGAATAAAGACAAAGAATTCAAAGGAAAATGAGTTTATGAAATAAAATGTTTTATGCACTTAAATATTGCATCCAGTATATTAGATAGTGTCAATGGAGCTGGGCATTTACGCGATTTAAATTATTGGCCACACAATATCACAATGTAAACTTTACATTAACATTGCATCACTCTAATAAGTGTCACACTTTTTTGAGATAAGGGATTTCGATAACATTAAATTATGAAAATAGGACTACTGATGATATTTTCAGTGGAAACCCGATAATGAGTGAAAGGTTTTGAGCTGTGAGCAATTTTCAAATTAATTTTCGTCATTATTATTGTAAATACATAGCTGAGAGCATTGATGGCCGATTGATATACAAAGTACAAAAAAATATGATTTGAAACGGGGAAAGTTTTTTTACATGTTATTGTTGTCAATGTATAAAAAGCGCTAATGATATTTTCTGTTTTGTCGTTTTTCAGACTTTGCCGTTGTCCACGGACGAGATGTTACGTTTTCCTCGTTAAACTCCTCAGGGCTCAGGCAGAAGATCTCGATCCCTGCCCCAAAGTCAAGTATTGAAGACCTGCAATGGTTATCACAAAATTCCACTTCGAATCTCTTCAGACTTAATAGCACTACTAATTCTACTACTAATAATACTACTAATGATGACGAGGGATCAGGATCAAGTCACATAGCCACGAGTACTGCCAAGCCTGTAAACTGGAGAAATAGCGGATCATTTATGAAATTAGAGGTGGATGTGAGACGAGAACTTATATTTCTCACGTCTTCCTCGGGGAAAATTCAATCCATTGTTGTGTTCAACATTACTTCCAATCATACGTATAGTTTAGTTACGAAAGGTAAACAATAATATCCATATTCTATGTGTTTATTCAATAAAAATTGCAAGCATTATTGCAATCATTGCAAGGTTTGCATAGTAGCGTTGTACATAAGGATTATGTGTCTTTTCAAATGCTGTTTAAATATTCACAAGTAGTATACATTGTAAATTAAAATATAATTTTATTTGTTCCTTGTCTAGATTCTTTAGCTCCCATCAGCGGTCTTGTCCATCATAATGAAGGGCTGTATTGGACCGATCCAACTGATAATGCCATTTGGCGGATGAATACCAGTAATGAAATTACAACGTGGAAACCTGAAGCTGAGCCTTTTTATAAATTATCATCACCTGAGTGTACTCGTAGTGAATTAGCAATAGATGCCAAAACAAAGTAAATGAAATTATATAATATATTTATACATGCACAAAATATAAAACAATTTATTATGTGCGTAATTATATGCATACATACATTGTGACCCTCTTGAATTATGTATCTAAAACCTTGTCATGTCTTTCTGTCTTGCAGTAAATTCTTCTTCGTCGAAAAATGTAGTAAAGTGTACAAAATTCAATATTTTAATGGGACTCACAATGGGACGGTTACCGAGAGTAGCAACAAACTACACGCTTTAACCACAGATGCTTCATATTTATATTGGGTTGATCATCCTGGTGATTTTTCAATCCAAAGAGTCTCTCTGTCCGACCTCCATGGAATGCCACAAAACTTGTATAAGGACCGCAACGACTATGTTGAGTCTTTGAGTATTGTTGGCTCCCCTCAAAATGTTGACCCTTCAGTCACAGAAAGTCTTCTATGGTCCTCTTGTACACATAAAAGAGTGGTGCAAAAGGACAATTTCTCCCGGGGATCGGTTAGAACCAAAACGCGAAGATATGGAGGCTATTGCCCTCGAGGTTTAATATCCCGAAACTTCGCCATCAAAGATTGGAGCTCGTCTTCTAGTGGAAAAAAGGAGGAGTCGGCCAATGTCAATAATGAGGATAATGCTTCGCCTACTAATAATTTCAATCCGCCTTTGGTAATGGAAAACTTAAGTTCATCAATGTCAATTAAAGATAATACAACTGCAAATGAAAGGACTACTTTTACTACTACTACAACTCCCAAAGTTGATATTTCTACAACAGCTTCTTTAACTTCTACTACTACCACTGCTACACCTTCAACTACAACAACGAGTGCGACTACAACTACAACAACTCTTGCCTCTACTTCTTCTTCTTCTTCTGAAGTACCAACAACAACGACCAAGCCACTTAATAATATTTCTACAACAATGATTAATGCTACTGCCACTGAGAGCAGTAAAAATAATAGTAAAATAATGAATGATTCTTCTTCACTAATACCACCACCACCATCAATATCGCCTGTTTCACAGTTAAATCCCTTATACTACCCATCCGTGAGGACGGGAGCAGGACCACTTGAAATTGCTTTAATCGTACTTAGTTCCAGTCTCCTAGTTTTGGTTGTGATATTACTGATGGCCGTAACATTCTTATATAAAAAAGTCAGAAGACTTCAGCTAAAGCCAAGAATTCGGAGAAGAGTCATCGTCTCTCGATCCAGGGATAATAATGTTCCATCGCCCTCAATGTGTGAATTGATCGACATTGAAAATTGTTGTAATATGAATGAGTGCGAAACTGTAAGTAAAAAAGTTTCTATAGTTCTATTTTGATAATATCATAGCTCTTTGTTTTTTGTTGCATTATGAAGTATGAAATAAGACAGAAAATTCTATACTTGTTAAAAAAGCTTGTGTAATACTAATGTTCTTATTTTGGTTTCATTTATTTTCAGCCATGCTACGAGAGACTTGGACCGGGTTCTAGTAACTCTAGTTATAAATCTGAGGGAAAAGCCCGTACTGAAGATAAAGAAAGACTTATAGCAACTTAACTATATTATTATTGTTAAATGATGTATGATAATAAAGAAGCAACTGTACGTAGTCCCGGGTCCATGAAAATGATGAGAACTTTTCCAAAACAATCGGTATTATGTGGATATATCATTGCATGGTGGGTCTATGGCATTCTTTCTTCCCTGTGTATATAAATACATACACGGGAATCGTCGCAAATAATGCACAATACGAGAAAGCCTATTTACCTGCTGGGCTGTATATGTATGTCGTTTTTGGGATGATGGGAACTGAGAAAAGTCCATGTCATTTTTTGACGGCTCGAGAGTATTATATATTATGATGTGTAAGTAGAGAGAAAGAGAACTTAAATTGTGTATGTGTGCACAAATTTTGGTGTACTTAAACTCAAAGGGAGTAAAAAAAGTAAAAATGTTGTTGACTACAACTAAATATTAAAAAGAGAGAGAATTAAGAGAACTAAATAAAAAATTTATTCTGTTTAAAAAATATTTGAAAACCCAAATCACTTTTGCCGTACACAGTCCTTGTCATTTCTTAATTTTTCTTCATAATTTCATACGATACCTACAATTGTATTTGGTATTTGCATACCTATTTCCATAAGTTGAATGAACAAAAATGTTGTAACTCTTGTTATTTTTGATGCCGTTGTTTCTATGTATGTAAGAACATCACAGTTTATTTTATTCCATAAGTAGTTAATTTCGATTTGGAACAACGAAGAAAATTCCTAGTGAAAGCATTTTCATGAAAAAATCATCTTTTCGGAAACGAGAAAATTATTTTTTGCAATGCATGGTGTATTTTGACAGGCCGATAGATATCCTTGCTAGCATGCACGTAGATCAAAAATCACAAATATCACAAAATCGTGAAATAATTAGATTTAGTTTCTTAAAGTGGTTATTAATTAAGAATTTCAAGGCAACTGGATACTGGATCATCTTTATACTTGTAATTATGATATTATTATCCGCACTAATAATTAGTGTGTAGAGTATTCACAGGGCTTCAAAATAGTACGAGCGGTGGTGCATCTCAAACATTACAGAATATTTTATACACAATTCAAAGGTAAACATCATTTTTACGTTTTTTAATTGTAGGTAAATACTTTTAATTTTAATTTTCAAAATCATGTATTACGCTTTCTGTTCTCATTTCGCATGAATATAGTACTTAAGTATGTGTTGCTTAAGTCCGACGTTTAATTTTGTCGACCATATAATAGCTAGTTCATGGGCTAGTAAATTGCATACCTATATTAGGTACGGTGACACGAAAATTGGTCGGCAGTAAATTGGTCGGCGCGAAAATTGGTCGGTAGAATATTGGTCGGCAGGTAAAT
>JAQIVE010001562.1:0-24190 GCA_034698285.1 Sminthurinus bimaculatus | reverse complement strand
CTTACAATGGGAAAAATTGATTTTCACCACTGATAAAAATTTTTTAAATCGAAAAGTTGGCACGTAATTTGTCCATAGGTGGTGTTAGGAGACCGAACTTGACTAGTGTTGTCAATTTCAGGTCGATCCCGAGGACAAAGCTAAAACCCTTTGCTTGTTAGATCGTAGATATCGTATAGAGTAAAAACTCTGGTAGTCTTTTTCGTGTTATTTTTGTTGTCTTTGTCTTTGCAATATCGCGGCAGTACATATTGTTGCAACTTTGCCATTCTATTATTTCTATCTGTGTTTTTCTCCGCCTCCTTCCTATTTGCCCGTCACATCTTCATCTCTCGCCATGTGAATAATGGAGATGGGTCTGCGAATGTGTCTCGGTTCCTTAGAAGGCTACTAAACATAAACAGGAACATGAAGATGAACATGTTAATGTTCTTCCTCCCTTCGCCATATCTGTACAGCATTTGTAGCGTGTATGCACAAGGCATACTTTTTGCTCTTGTCTTTGGCTTTGTCGTTGTTGTGGCTTTGGTTTTGCAACTCATCTTGTCTTGCTCTCACACTTGTTTTCTTGTTATCATTCTACAATATTCCATAGTTTGTGCATTATCTTTTGTCTTTTAGTCGGGATTCGCCACGCAGGCCCCTATTTTTCAGCACACTATCACACACTCCAGGAATATGTATGAGTGCGCCTTGATTTTGTTTTGTTTTGTTTTCTAGGTGTATTTGTGTATGTATACTCCGTGTACAATGTACAAGTATTTATATGCATGAAACTTTATTTATTTGGAAAGGGGTTATCTCTGAATTGTGCCCGTCATACATCTTCTTTTCCTTATCTCTGCCACTCTTTTTGCCCTTCTTTTAGACGTGGTAGTATTTTACACGACAATTCATGTCACATTATTGTTGCATAGTAGATATAAAATTGGTAAATTACCAAAATTTGGCTGTATCTTTACACTCTACATGTATCCATGTATGTATGTGATTTTATCACTAAATCCAGGTTGGGATCTCAAAGCAAAATGCTCATTTTATAAAGCTTGCTGTTTGTATACATTTTCACTGTTCTTTAAATTTTACGGAAAATATTGAACTCTCAAACCATGTTTTTACTTATGTTGCCCAAGTTTCATTTGTTTTACTTGAATGGAAAATATCGTGTTACAAATTTCAGTTCCAATTATTTCAAAACCTGGGTATTCATCAATGCCGCAATATGTAATGATTAATTAACGATAATATATATAACTATGATTATTAAAGCAGAGGACGAGAACACGAGGGAAACATTAGTAATGTGTACAGTATTGTACGATGTATTGTTCTATTGCTTCCCGTGAAACGTTTCTATGGTATGATATTGTTACATTCTAGTTATAATTCCAATTCCAAAAATAATTACATATCCAAACTTTGGTGATGATTCTATACATACAATGAATAGACGTATGGAGATTTTGCGATCAAATTTACAGTTTGCAAGGTTAGGTTTCGTGTCTTTTGCAATTAATGGCCAGCGAACCTAACCAAACGAGTAGTATTTATTTAAGCAAAAACATATTATAATATTAACTACATATTATTACCCACTGTGAAAGCAAGTACATACAGTACATACGACACAAAGTTGCCATCCGCATAGCACAGTTAGTTTGCTTTCAACTTTTGTGTGTATGCTAATGTCGAAATAATAAGTATAGGCAGTGCAAATACAAATCAATGAGCCAGTTGTATCCAAATATTCAACTACACAAGTAATGTGCATATAGTTAGGCATGTTTGAACGAACTGCCTTCGTTACTTTGGCTTTTATTATTTTGCTTTTGTTTCTATGTTTTGCTTTTGGCTCTAGCTTGGAAGCGAGTCGAAATTCTCTACTTTGCACATTTGTACATATAACAATCGTATAATATATGAAACAATGCTCAGTAGCAGGGCATTCGATACATAAATACATATGTATTTATATACGACATAGATTTTATATTAGAGCGGACAAAAGAAAGTTGGTCGTTGTACATATAGTTGGTATTCGAATTCATGGAGGCAGAAGCAATTCAAATTGAAGCGATGGCAAGCCACATGGAAAGTCCACAAGCACTTTGCGCCCATTCCCATTGTCTTCGCTTTCTCCTTCTGTATACTTCTATCTATCTACCCTTATTTTACTGGTGTATCGCTGTCGAGAGGTGTGGAAACGGCAGCCTGCTTTGGTTTCCCTGCTTTTGGTCTCGTCTAACTAATACCAGAAACTATGACTATTACTGTATCAGCGCAAGGATGGTATCATACGGAAAGTATTGGGAGAACTTGTAGAAAAGAGACGCATTTAGTTACATCGACAGTTCGACAAAACCCGAATTTCACAATTCACAATCTACAACTACAAATTTATACCCAGTTGTTGTCGTGACTATTTCTGTACCTAATGTAGATGCTATACATTGAGGTGCGATCTGGTATACTTTATAAAGCGAGGTATACATTATGCATTAACTAAACACCGTCATTTGAACGCAGGAGGTAAATGAGGGTTTCAAATTATGGAGCCCATACTCGCAGTCTACCCTTGTGCATTGTGCATTGTACATACATACATATTCATGGTTACTTTATGTACTTTCTCTCCCAATTCTTCTGTTCGACCGTCTGGCTGCCCTTTTCCATGTTTAATGTATCTGTATTTCTCTTTCACTCTTTGACTGCATTGTGAATTATGGGTTTCTCATTTCTTTCCCTCAATTTCCACAAGGCATTCTCGCTCCGTTTTATTTATCTTTTAGACAAACTCCACAACAAATACAACGCATTTTGCATCCGTATTTGTCAAGTCGACGATTTGACGTGAGTGTGACCCGATTTGATTTCAATTTCAGTGGCAGCTTCAAGTTCAACCCGAAATAGATTTTAATCCATTCACTATTAAGTATAAAGTATGACTGAATGAAAGTCGAGAGACAAAAGTCACATTTTTCTGTATTGCTCATTTTTATGTGAAGGTGTATTGAAGCTGATTGATGTATTTTACATATTTAGTAAACCGGTCGATTTTCCTTAATTAAATTGGCGAAATAAATAAATGAAGGTCACTATCATGAGTCAATATTTCTTGTTTACAAAATTTGTGACTAAAATTAAGTATGCAGAAAATGGCAACGAATTTTGAAAACGTTAATTATCTACCAGACTAGCTGTATGTAGCTTGTTTACCTATATTTTAATATGGATTTAATGTGTACACACATGTTGTGTTGATATTTACAAAAAGGATTTATTTTGTAAATGTAATGTATTTTGTAAACTTGTAAAAGTAAGGTTAGGAGCCACATCTCTTCCCGGAACTCAACGCATGATCCAATAATATCTTTGGGCAAAATTCGCAATAATCCAAAAATGTATATGTAATATTTAATATAAAATACAATCAAGTAATTGAAAATTGGGTATGATGAAGGGAGACATATTTTATAATTAAATTGAAATTAGAATATTTTCTAATCGCAAATTCAGCATACATACGTACATTGAACATGCTTTGCCTTCCTCCTTTGATTGGGAGCAAGTAGATGTGGTACGATATGATATGATCTGATATGATATGCTTTGATTTGATGTGATGTGTTGATGTAGCATGAAATGGCTTATTAATTTGGAGAAAGTCGTCCAACTGGAAAATGGTAATAAAGTTGAAGCTATGCTATATAATTTCTACAGATACATACATAGGTATACATATGTAAGGAATGCATGAAACTTTCAACGCTCCCACCAATCAGCCCAACACCAACGCATATATAATATCTATCCACTCATTATAAAATCCTTTGGAGTAGCATGCAGAATTTTTCTATACTGTGTAATAGTAAAAGTTTTCCGTGACTTGACTTGGCTTGCTTGGCATGGTTGTCATGAATGGATCGGCGAATGTCAGTGTCAAAAGAGGGGGAAGTGGAGAAAATCCCAAGGAAAAGGGTACATATGTATGGGAGCACAGAAAACTCAGTTGACGATTCTTCCCCGTTCCTGTTTGCCTCGTTCCTCGGAGAGATTTCACCAGAAGGAAAACAAGAGCAGGAAGACCAAAAAAGGAAAAAACCACCTCCGTGTGACTCCCTTTGAGACTCCTTCCAGTTCAAATTGGAAGACTTTACTTTGTGAAATCCGCCGCTTCACTCCAGCCTGCAGTCTCCAGTTTCAGTTTGAGTTTCGGCTCCAACTCCAACTCCAGCAGACTCCAGATCGACTTTGCTTTCACTCTCTCCTATGTTTGTTTGTATGTATGTATGTAGAGAAGCATGGCAACGGAGATTGAAATCAATCCCTCATGCATGATGCAAAACATGCCGAATACCGATGCCGATGCTCGTGCTGAAGCTCAACTTAAAGTTGGTAAAGCTAAAGCTAAAACGCCGAACTTCGATCTCGTCTCTCCATGGACGAGGATCCATATCTTTCTTTTACTCTCTTTCTGTTTTCTTTCTATACACAGAATTTTGTACAGATTCTACATACCGTATAATATATGTATCTAACACAGTTGATTGCCCTAGTATACATATACATATACATACTGCATCGGAGTGAGTTGTAAAGTTGGCTCTACTTTATGCCCTTATTTTTCCACGTTGTCTCTTTCCCGGCGACGACAAACACACACACACACACACAGACTACATCGAGAGGAGCACAATCCCAATATCAAATTCAACATCTGCTGGTGTCTGCGTCTGTATGCTGATGCACAAAAGCGTCAACAAAATGTGCAACTCGATCTTTTCGATACTCAATGCAAATAATCCGCCGAGTTCTTTGTGCTTTTGGGACAAATTCAGCATGAAGTCTCCCGTTCGCCGACGCTTTTATTTCTCTCTTTCTGTCTGTTTACTGTCTGCTCACTCGTTTCCAAATCTGGTCGATAAATTGATTATCTTGCCTTGCTCATCAGAAATTATGATTTTACTGCCAAAAAATGTACGCTGCCATTGCAAAATACGTATTACATGTACAATACCAATGTACACACTCAATATTAAATAATATAAAGTTTCTTCGTTTATTATACAATGAATTCTTCAATGTCGCAATAAACCTGTATGTACAATGTACAATGTGAATAAAACAAATAACGAAACAAAAAACTCTTTTTTTCTGGGAATTCATGGCTGAATTAAAATTGAGCTGATAGGCAAAGACAAACACTCATCAAAAAACGGAGAATGTAGTACATACACTACTACAAAAAACGTGGAACTGGGAAAAGGACCGGAGATGGAGACTATGATTTGTTGTGCTGGTGCAAAATCAATAGTTTTTATATTGTAGATTGAAGATACAATATAATATAACATTTTATCTGCTCCTCTCTATCTATCTCTCTCTCTCTTTCGTGGTAATTCAGTCTAGTTCAGAGCGCTCAACATAAACGAGACGAAAAGGAGCCGGGACTGGAGGCAGAATCAAGGGAAAAAATGTGTCGGTGTTCACTTCACCGTATTCTTTCTCCGTCTTCTCCAGTCACAGCCATGTATGTACATTTTTAGATTTTTACTCCTATCAGCGGTCTCGGCCGCCAAGCCGCCAACTTATTTGCTATTTTTCCTACACAGTGTACATTGTACAGGGTTTACATCGTTTTTCACGGTTCCAACTTCAACTTACCTCCATGTACATATTTATATGTGTTCGTACATTTTACTTGTATCTGTTTCTTTTTGGCCCTGAGCCGTTTCCACGACTTGAACTGGAAAGTAAATGGGCAAACAAAGAAGATTCTGGGAAAATTGATGCTCTCAATATGTCACTGTAACTAGTTTCCAGTTTTCTCTTCATTCCCCTCCTCTCTCTCAATCTCGCTCTCTCTCTTTTTCTCTGCCTGTGATACCTTTCCATATCGCATCTGTGTACTCCCGACATTCAGGACACCAGAAGAGGGGAACTGTATCTGTATATATAATATATAATATTGTATCTGGTTCTAGTTGTGATTCTCATTTTGATTTTGGTTCTCCTTCGGGGCCTAACTACTCAAATTCATGTTCAAACTCACGACAATACGAATAGATACACGTGCAAACTCATTTTAAACATGTCAACTGTGTAAGTATGTATGTACGCGTATGCAGTCGATATTTTTGAAACCCGTCATATTTTTCTTGCCCCAAACTTTTATTCGATACATATCCATTACATTATTGGAAGAAAAACATTTATTCGGTACCAAGAAAAAAGTACAATGTTATTTTAACTATATTCTATCAATACCAAAGGCTCTTTGCAATCACTGTCGAAAGTTTGTAAATTCTAGGCAAAGCGTAGGCTTCTTTAAACCTGGAAATTTCTAAAATGACAAAATACAAATGTATTCAGGAAAGAATGTTAAAATTGGAATGAAAATGAAAAGAAATAAAATGATAAAGCGAGTTTGCTCCTGGTTTTCAAGCTATAACTAAATACACATCTACATAATAGATATATTGGTAGAGTTTTGGGCCTAATTGCCAATTAAAGTCTAAAGACGAAATTCAGTAAGCATACACACACATAGAAAGAAAGAAACACGTTTTCTCCTCCTTCACTCCCTTCAAAAAGTTGGAGACATGACAGTCACAAAAGAAAGTGAATTTCCAGATGGAGTTAAGATAGATGCAATTTGGATCAAAGTTTATCTTTTTCCTTGCCCGGCTAGCCGTGAACGAGAATATGAAATACAGATGAGATGAGTTGGAATGAATTGAAAGGAAAGGCAAGAAGAGTTTTTCTTTCTCTTCTGACGACCACGATAACTCAATGACTCCAAATCAGGACACAGGTGCACTAGTCTGACTTTATCTACAAAAGAAACTAAGAAGATTTTGAAGATGATGTTGTTATTCTCAAAATCGGAAAATTAAAGCTTTTAATGCAGACGTGTTAATTTTTCTAGAGAAAAATTAATATTCAGGAAAACCTCCTGGTTTTAATTAATCTAATTACTTTTGAGCAACATTTTTAACGAAAATAATGGGGACAGTTGCCGTCTTTCAGTTTTTCACAGAATAACGGTACTATTTAATAGAGGGCTCGCTTGTCATATAATTAAAGCGATTGAACGTTCGGCCTGAGCTCTGTTTTTTAATTCATGGGAAGATTTATCGTTTTTTTCAAAATTAGCAAAAATGTCTACGAGGCATGGCTTGACATGACGTGAGCCAGGACGGAGATACGAGAAGGAGGGCTTGATGTTTCCCATTTGTGATTTTATCCGGCCGTTTTATGTATTCAGTATTCAGCTAGCTCGTTTAATTGATGCTTCGAATTCAAAAAAGAACGAAAGGGGTATAGAACAAGGAGAAGAAAACGGGGGGAAAGAGGGAAAGAAAAGTAAAATCGAAGGAAAAATAAGAAAGTAGGAAGAAAAGTCAAGACAAACTAATCACGTAGTGAGCAGAGGACTATAGATCATGATGTAGGTACCATCACAAAATATATTATATGTATGCGATCAGGATATAAAATTCTCGCATCTGGCGTCAAAATCTGTAGCTCTTTAATTAAACGACTCCGAAAAGTATACACACGTGCACACAACGTCCATTATGACATAACCCTTTGATCCCCCACTCTGCTTCCCTTTCCCTTCCCGTCAAACATACATATACATTCAGTCTCTTTTACATTCTCATTCTCATTCAAATTCTCAGTCACTGTTTCTCATCCCAATATTCCTCGCCTTCCCCTCTCGGCCTTTTCCCCCTCTTCTCGTTTTTTAAACTCTCAAAATTTTGAGAGTGTCAAGTGCCCAAGTTTGAGAGTGGTGTAAAAAAATTTCATGCGTCAAAAGGCAAAGGCAACTATCTTTCTCCCTTTTCCCCTATGTATGTGTACATGATGGCCGTGTAATATGAAATATGAAGAATAATGTGAAGGGCAAAAAGAAATCAAAATGTACGGTGCATGTATTCGGTATTCCGTTACGTCAGGTAAAAGAAAATGGTAAATGGGAAATCTCGGTTTAAATCGATATTGATACCGTATCTATCCATCTATCGTATGTATGTATATTGTTTTGTGTATGTTCAGATGGCGATCAACTGTATATTATATAATGTGATGTGATGTGATGTGATATGATGATAAAATCTGTTATGATGGCTATAACAACGATTTCTTCTTTTCCTTCCACATCCATTATTACCATATTACATTACATTACTCGTACTCGTACTCCCCATTTGCCATTAGCTCTGTGATCTCCCCCGGAAAATCACGAACAATAGAAGGGTTCGACCATTTAAAATCAGAGCATGATACAAAAACAGACGCAGGTGAATTTTAAGCAAGTTGCAGAGCCTCCATATTTAGCTCTACAATAATATCGGGAATTTTTCTACGCACAACCAGGTTTTGCACGTTTTCGGGGGAAAACTTTGAGGGACGTTGAAAGAAACTTTTTTATGCGTAAAGAAAAAGAAGGGAAATCTGGTGCCTCAAATATATATACATATATATATTCCACGCAAATTCACCCACCATTTTGGTAATGTAACGTAATATTGCATAATGCCATGGCCACGGCGAATATGACCATTCCATGAGTTGCCGGGCTTTTTCCACCTTGTTCTTTCTTTCTCATGTGTATACGGGCTCTCGGCCTTCTCTGTTCTCCAGGCATTAAATCAAGAGAGTCATGCATTATTCGCAAAGGTAATTTCTGCCTCTTTCCACAAGCAGATCGTCGGCCTTTTCCTCCTTGAGGAAACACTCTTTGAGTTTTGAGAGTCCTTCTTGACTCGATCTTTTCCCTTGTTTGTTCCAAAAGATGCAGGGAAATCGCAATCTGCATTTATTAACCAGTCGAGGGTCGGAAGTTGAATCTTTGATGTTGAGGAAGAGGAGAAAATCAGCGTCAGCCACATCATTTGCCAAGGTTCTACATTCTACGTATTCCATATGCTGTAGCCCGTATCACATGACTGCATAAAAAATTAATGGCTGTAGAAATTATGTATGCACAAACTTGTGGGGCAAAATCAACAAGCTTCTTACTTATATAATATAAGCATGTGTAAGTATCTAAGTGTCTACACAAGTCGGAGCTTATACCCAATTTACAAAGAAGCAGTCTCAGAGTCCCTTGTCCAGCATTTCCTCGTCCTGCACCTTCAGCATTTGGAGCTAAAGCTGGTGCTGGAGCTGGATCTGGGAAATACACCACCATCTGAATCCCAAATTGGCCGTCCAAATAATAATGAGCATAATACATGGAACCCATTTAAAACTGCTGGCTCGTTTTGATGGAATAAATCTTTGATTTTTAGAGCCAATTAAATATTGCATTTCAAATTTTGCTCCGAGGAACTCCACTGACTGACCGACTTTGATCCTTATTATCTGTATGTCTCGTATAATTAGATGTGTTTATGTTTATTTTACGGGGGTTATTTCCATTCCACAACTAAATCTGATGATGATGGTCTCTGCTAATAATCATGATAATTACGCTGGAGCACCAGAGAGTTGGATATAATCATGGACGTGATTTGTAGTTCGGTACTCTTTTGTTGAACGGAAAGAGAAACACGATTGAAGGGGATAAAACCAAGGTGGGATGACTCTCGACGAATGCCTGAGGCCAACAAGGATCTCCATGTATGAAATGCGCTGGAACAAGAAGAACAACTTTGTTTGTTTGTCCATACATGTGATTTTGGTTGTGGTTTAACCGCTGGTTTGTACAGTGTGCAGTGTATAGAGTACAGAGTATGCATAAGCTGAGAATGTGCGTGGGAGGATATAAAAGCAAAAGTCATCTATTTACCTTTGCCTCGCCTTCGCCCTTCGCGCTTTTCTGTGAGTAATACCTTTTGATTATGAATTACTGAGAAGCAAGACAGATGAAGCTGCAGGTATGTAGATAGTTTTCCATTCATGTTATTATTAAGTATCATCATAATCATTAGTGTGTATTAGATTCTTGCCGTGTTCTGCCTCTAATTATACAAAGCATGTGTAAGCCAATCTTGATGCATTAACTTGTGGTAAATTGGTTCAGAATTCATAATTTTCTGTTTTATTCAAATTTTGGGTGCCATTGTTGGTTTTTTCACATTTTCACGGTCATCCATAGTACATTGACAAAAGTAAGTGTCTTTACTCCTCTCCAGTTTCCACGTTTTTTGAATGTTTATGGAAAAGAAAAAGGAGGGGAAAAGTTGCACAAGTTGTAAAGTTTCCATATAAAATCATCCAAGTTATTCGTCGCCAGTCGTCAGCAAACTTTTTTAAAGGCATATTCGACGCCACTTTTACGTTTTTATCTTTTTTGATCCAGCGATGAAAAGCTTAAAGTAAATCGTACGATCCTGCTTTGTATGTATAATGTATATAGAAGTAGTCACGTTGATTTTTCAAGAATTTTCTTGAGATGATTTTTCAGAACGGGACAATTCCTGGACAAAGTGTTTATGTCTGAGGAGAAAACGAGGAGAACTATTCCAACTTGCATACACTTTGCACTTCTCTCTTCCTTCCTTTGTCTTTTTATGGTGCAGAGCAAGTTTTAGGAAAAGGAATAAACTGGTTTGGGTTCGATTCCCGGCCAAGTCGAGGCATACCTAGACAAGGTTTGGCTCTTTTTTCTGATGCACATCGTATTATGTATGCTATGCATGATATTTATAGCTAAAAACGGAGGGGAAAAGCAAACCAAATTATTCGCGGGTCGTGCACAATTTTCTCGCCATTGTATACATATTATTGTATCGTATAATATGCAAGAGCAAGAAGTTGAACATTGCAAACTCAACCGGGATAGAGAACCAACTACTACCGACTACGGACCCCACCAAAGTAATGAGTTGTTGGTTTTTCCCAAAATGGAGTCAACTCTCTTCCTCCTCTTACGGTGTGCACGTGGGCGTTTGAGTGGTGGTAAATGAGAAAGAGAATGAGAATAAAATCCGCATATCTGGAGGATATTTAATACATTAGTTTTTCCCGGTACATACAAAGTGTACAATTTCACCATTATTATTACGGTAGAACGACTCAACTCAACTCGACCCAGGAATTTAGTTACAATGTGCAGTTGCTTCAGTGACTCTTCTCCATTTGTACACTCGTTTCTGCAATATGTATTATCACCTTAACTTTTATCATTCTCAGCTTCTCTTTCTGCTAAAATCGAGTCAAGTCGAAGCAGTCATGAGCATTAACCTGAGCTTTAAAAATTTTGTCAGCCTGTTTGTTGTAAAAGGTTAGCATTTAGAATCCAAACAAACATTGGAAATTGAAACCCACAACTGCTTCCTGGGCTGTTGACAAAATGTCTTTAAAATTCATGCAGTGCAATACAATACAATACAATACAATACAACAACAACAAACAATTTAAAATGCTACTGGAATTGAAGCAAGGAGATCACAAACTCGAAATATGTGAAACAAAAAATAGGTTGAAATTTTTGCCAACTGTAAAATAACGTATGGTAAAATACTATTGCTTGAGAAATGCAAAATTTAAGCATTGAAAACAAGAGTTTGCAAGTCGCTGGCTTTGTACTGTATGATATAAAGTTTTAGTGTAGTAGGAAGAAAGAATCCGTCACAAATGCCGAAATGTGAATGTGAATGTAAATGTACAGAGAAAAGTACCGGAGGCAAAAATGTTAACATTCACCCGTCTTTGCCTTTCGCTCTCCTTCCTCAACCGAATAGAGTTGAATTCTGAATGGTGAGTGTATGTGAAGCTGAGTGTGTAAAAGGAACGGATTGTATTCCTACTAATTCCTAATCCTCTTTCGTTTATCTGTGCGTAAAACAATCAATAAACGGGACAATTTATACTTGTCGCAATTCTAACCGACAGCAACACCGACAACGACAAGGAAAACTAAAGCCACGGCCAAAATAACTGCGAAGCGAGAGCGAAAACGAAAACAAAAACCAAGCGGGAGGAGATGCAAAAAGATTTCCCCCTCTAAATAAACACAAACTTAAATATCCGCTCTCGATATTTTCTTTACATTACAATCGTACAGTTTACACGCAGAAAATTTCACATTTGATTCACAATCAGCTAAACTCTCTATTCAACCTACATTATTTTTTTTATTTTATACAATTTAGTGCAAGAGGTCAAAGATTAAATGACTGCATGCTGCATACAGTTGACTCAAGACTTTAGAGGGAAAACAAATAAATAAAATTTCGCCAAACATTGTATGATTGTAATTGATCCAAAGTATTTTTATTGTGCAGTATTTGCATTTGCAATCGGAATTCCGTCGTTATGCCGATGACGAAGATCATTCTTTTTGTTGTATACATACACAGCATACATACAGTCGAGTATCTTTTAACGACTGTTTATGCACTTTAATTGCCAAAACCATGTTCAATCTTACAGTATACATAGTCAAGGCTAGAGTCATTAAATGTTTGAATGACTTTACAATTTAGTGCGTTTGTAACAGCTTTTGAAAAGATAGCGGAGACTTCAATACATGGCAAACGTCTCAACGCGTTTGAATTTTTGTTCCTGTGCATTGTACACCGTTGATCGTAAAAGAGACAACGTTGCGCTGTGTTCGCTCGTCACACGATACAGTCGACGGTGGGAATAGGAAGCTCCAGCATAAGGAATTTTTCCAGCATCGTTCCCTAGCATTTCAATATATTTTTTAATAGATGATTATTGAAGTTCAGCTCGTAACAATGGTTTAATATTTTGAATTTTTCAAACCGAAAACTTTTTTGACCTATTTAAAAATCCGTCATAACACAAACTTACTGTTTTGTTTCAAACTGATGGCGTTCTTTCTATCTGTTGAACAAAAATTCGTATCGTACTTAAAGATTGGCATAGCGCTAGGGTTAGAGGCGGTATAGTCAAGTAAAATTGAAGATTGAGAAAGGATTCTCCGTTCAAATTGCAGATACAGATAGACCGAGACTGAAATTCCACCGTCAGATTAAGTATCGAGTATCGAATTCTCTCTTTCAAAGTCAAAAGTGGATGAGCTCCGAGGGTTAAAAATAGGTGACGTCTTTAATTTTTTGTGAGGGGAAGAGACTTCTTGTTCATCTTCTTCTTCTTGTTCTAACTAAGAGAATATGGTGAGAAACTGGGTGTAAAAGCACTTGGAGAATTTAACCTGTGTTTTTGTTCTAGTGTGAAGATGAGGGGAGAAGAAGAAGACGAAGGAGAGACAAAATAGATAGATATAACTAAATACGTACATATATAGTGTACACCATATGCTGTGTATTGACTATTTGCTGACGATTAGCATACCTTTTCCATGCAAAGAATAAGAATAAGTGTATGTAAATTGTAGATACACACATAGAGTAGGCTGGCACATGTTTTTCCTGTTTTTTCCTTGCTTGAAACAATTATGTCTACTTTTAATTTTAATGGAGAGACAGACACACAGACGGTGCGGGGAGAGTGAGTGAGTGACTGACTGAGAGACGAAGACAGGGGCAACAGCAACAGCTAAAATAAAGCCAAGGAAAAAGAGGTAGCAACTACTTTTCTCATTTCCTACTCCTCCTCTTCTTCATCTTCTTCCTGTGCTTGTTCATGTCATTTGAGACATAAACAGAATTGGATGCCGCAAAAGAGGAGATGGAGATTTTCCTATTATCGCTATTTTCACTACTTTGTTTTCTTTGGAGTAAAACTAAAATTGCTTAGCAGAGCTTGGCTTGACTTGAAAATTTTCTATCTTATAATATGTAATTCCTCTTCAACGGATACAGTATTTGTGTGCACTGTATTTTCACAACTCACACTTTGCAATTAAATTTGATTTAGACTTGGGCATTTTTATCAATTAAAATCCTTGTGAGTTGTAATTAAATGTATGGTGCATTGACACACAAAATTCTTCAACTCTTCTTCGCTACTACTTGATTTTTAATCTTTTGACACTTCTTTAACTATTTCTGAAAGGGCATTTTTCAAAAAACCTACATGTATGCAGAGGATCTTGTACAGATTTTTGAAGAAACAGTCACAATGCATACAATGACTTGTAAATTCCACAATTCTTTTGGGCTGAGCATTTGACTTAAGCTGTGCACTGTGCATCCAAGTTTTAAGTTTATCGGCGAGTTGGAATATGTAAAAGAAAGAGAGAAAATAAAAGACGCCCACGCACCGAATTTTTCTGCTTGCATAGCGCAATAAAGAAAGAGGATAGAGATGAAGGGAAAAGTATTTAAACCGTTTTATTACGGACAGCCCACACAGGAAAGATTCTCAACATGGAATATGTACATGGAATCAAGAGTGAGTTGAGTTGGAGATGGCTTGAATATTTTTTACTTGAGAATACATATCCCACTCTTCATTTTCTCCAACTCTTTTCCTTACGCGAAGAAAGGGAAGACGTGTAAAAAACAAAAAAGAGGAGCCGAGACGAGAGTAGATATTACGTACAAAGTACAGACGTCTGGACACACAGAGCGAGCAAATAATCATAAAAAAGGGTATCCCTGGCTCTCACGGTAAAGGTTAAAGTTAAAGCTAAAGTTAAAGTAAAGTTGCTTCATCGACCTGGACTACAGCTTGGATTTTAGATAAGACGAAGCCACCAAAACAAGGTGAGACGAGAACTGTAAACACATAGGAAAGACCTCTTTGTGTAAAAGGTTAAAACCTATGCAGAAACATACAATAAAGAGGTTTCAAAAGTCAAATGAAATATCTGTCATTTCGCCTTATATAGTTCAGACAGTTATCAAAATTTCTAAAAGGTCAAAATCATGATACGCATATGAGTAAAGTAAATAAAGATTTACTAAAAACTTTCTAACCTGAATAGTACTCAAATCAAAGAACATTGAATAATGTATACTTGCCTATGTATTCCAAGTAACGATTCAACAATGGCCAGACCAAGGATATGCAGAATATATAGTTGTGTCCATTTAGATACAGTTGTTCAGGTCAAACGGAGGAAGATGTGTTCACATGAAAAGAATCAACAGAAAAATCCAATTGTTTAGTTAAGATGAGCACAATATGTATATTGTACATAAATCATTCTTGTCATGGCAAAGCTCTTTAATGAAAAGTAAGATTTGAAGCCGTCCGTATTGAATGAGCTCTATGCATATTCATATTCATACTTGTATTCGTATCCGTATTCAAATTCACATCCGTATTTAAATGCACATGTAACACAAAACTCTTGTTGTCTTTGCCTTGGAAAAACTCGCAAGTTTTGTCCAAGCTGTCCGTGGAAACTGTACCGTATGTATTTCTATCTTGCCGTATAAATATCATAGGAACTGTACAAAGTCACACATACGTACATATAGATATGCACAGTATTTGGTATTGTGTGTGTAGAAGCATGAATTTTCTTTCCGCACAGTCCATAACCATAACAGGTGTAGTTCTCCAAAAGATTCCCAAAGCCTTCACTTCTTCCCTGGGCTTTCCTCCACCCGACTCAGGTTACACAATCCTCCATTCAACATTCTACGTATATTTTCAACTTTCAAGCTGGTCTCTACTTGTATGTGTATATGTATGTATGTATTTCTCCACTCTTTTTTAATACCCCCGACATTTCCAAATCTTTTTTCACCATCTACTTAGTTACACTTCCACACAATCATGTAGAATACTCATACATACATACACATACACAGTCCTTGTCCACATGGATGGCGATGGTGGATGCAAACTCTTCCGCAGCTATCGCCACAATTTTTCACCACTAGGGATTTTTCCACATTTTTAATACTTAAGTATGTAGATGTTTTATTTTCCTGTGATTTTGAAACAGTTTTTTTGTCTATATGTATGTATGTAGGAGCAGAATAAGTTGAGACTTGAGTGTGAGTTTGAGTTTGATGGGTGAAAGGAGCTCAAATTACCAGCACATTTTCTCTTTCATTTGCTCCTACTCCGTTGCTATCGTTAAATGTATGTTCAATATAAAAAGTATGTATGTGAATATTTGAAGGGGTTCGACAACTTAGACTGCGAACTGCGAATGATTCATCTAGAGCCAAACTGTTCCTGTCATCTCGCTCTCCTCACAAGTCAAGCTGACTGGATGGTTGGCTGGTTGGCGTGGCAAAAAACATGGATAAAAACAATTCCGCATATTGCTCCACATACATGTTGTACATTGTACAGGGTACATATATCATGCATACATACATACACTTAGCTACCAAAATGTGAATTTTGTACTTGTTACTTGTTTATGAGCAGAGCACGTCATAACTTTGCAGTTTTATTTTCCGTTTCTTCCCATGTTTCAGCTTAATCCGTTTAGCATTCAACTTCAACCTTCCACGTTTTCCCTCCTGCTTTATGCATTGGCACTTTATTTCATGGGTATGTATGTATGAATGTATGTGCAATGTGTACGGTGGCGTATCGGAATTTGTTGTTTGCTCGCATTCGTATTTGTATTTGTATTTGCATTCGGAGACTCAATCTCAATTCTCGATACAGTCTCAATATGCTTCATCACGCACGAACGAAATTCCAGCAAGGCGAGCCATATAGCCCCTTTCCTTTATTCTCTTTTTCTCTCGCTCTCTTCGTTCTTCCTGCACATTCCCTGCCATAACACAGCAGGCAAGAAATATCTCATGTACAACTAACCGTATGGTAGCTTGACTCGTAGATATTTTGTTTTTTTATAGATACATAACATACTACATAACATATATACCTATTGAACACTGCCAAAGTGGGGAGTGAATAATGGCATTTTTAAGCACGGGTGAAAATTCTGAATTGTGAACAATGAGGCCGAACGGGCCAAATAATGTTATATTGGCATAACAAATACATTTGAACCTTTCTTTCTTTTTTCACTGCTATACATACATATGTGAGTTCTTGGAACTTTTTATTGAAGAAAATCAAACATAGCTGCTCGTCAAAAGAATTTTGAAAATGAAAACGGCTTGTTGTGTAACATTCTAGCATTCAACGTCTTGGAAATTAAAATGTGTGTCAGTGGAATCTATATTTTTCCCGATTGGCAAAAACTCTTTAAATTTTGATACAATATTAAGCGCAAACTTTTTGCGTGTATGTCACGTACCTCATGATTTTACTGCTTTGTGTAAAATCCCAGCTTCCTGGAAATTTCCTTGTGGTGTGGTGAAAACAAATATTTGCACATTCTACATTGTACATGTACTCGCGCTCCTGCTCCTGCTCCTGCTGCTGTGACCGACGCGACTCGAGTCGACTTGCTAATTAAAATGTGGGCGAGCCTAGCCACGATATGTGGAGCTTAACTTGTTAGCAGGATTTAAATGTCAAAGTAATCGCAATAAAAGGCACATGGTTACATAAACATTACATTACAGTGTATGTAGTATGTACTATACTAATATACACAACACACGGATACGACGGGAAATGAACTTGTGTCCTATCGCACAAACTACTTACAAATTTGATACGACATTGACAGCGGATTGTATGTACAATATTTCCACGCTGGACATTTTCCAGGAGAAAATAAAACACACATGAAAACTTTTGCACCAAGTAATAGCTAATAGCACTCTTCCACTCGAGATTTTTTACGAGCGCATATCGCTGGTGGCCATGCCATGAAATTCCATGCCATTCCATGTCGTAGTCATACCAATACAAATGAAAATGTAAATGCAAATGTTTGTTTTTCTGTTCTGTTCTGTCTATCAGTCTGTCATCTCCTCGTGGTGATTGTGAATGTAATTTGAACTGTATTACACAACTATTTAGTTCATTTACAAGTCAGAGCATTGGCCTCCAGCTCAACATGGGTATCAAATCAACAGCAAAGTGCTCTGTTATGTATTAAATATGTATAGATACATAACATACATGCATACCGGAGATGTAATTACTTTGGGAAAAAACAACAAGAACAACATAAAAACTCGTGAGCTGTTCCACATTTTAAAAGCCGGTTAGAAAAATAACTATAGTTATTTTTCTGTGCATACAAATGTATACTAACATGCAATGCACGTCTGTGGGTATATGCTATATAGGGTCACCTGGGGTAAGTCGGGTTTGGGGCAAGTATGGTCGTGTCAATTTGGGACCCCTTAATGAACTTTGTTTGGTCCAAATGCTACTAAATAATCAAGTTACAACCCTTTTCTACCTTTTAATAAATTTTCGTAACTTTCCATCACTTCTGTAATTAGTGGCAGAGGAAGAAAGTCAAAGGTCGGAAAAAACAATATTTCTGATTTCGAGGTGCTTTGGGAGATTCAATATTCTGAGGTAGTGCATCAATATTTTTTAAAATGGTCTTCACAGCCTTCAAGGTAAAGGCTAGGACAACATTTTACCATCAAAATTTTTTCAAAAATGTATTATTATACAACTGAAATCATGGCGACCACACTTGCCCCAGGTTTTTTGATCCTGGGGCAAGTCGGGTTGTTGCTTTATATGAGAGATACGTTCTACGTTTACACCTCGATTCATCCGCGAAATTAAGCACACGTATATTTAAAAACGCCCAGAAACATTTGAAGCCATTGTGAGATCCGATGGCCTCTCTATGCGAGGTCAAAGGTCATGGGCTAAAAGTATCAATGCAAAAACTGTTTCAACGGATTCTGTAATAATAAAATTTGATTATTGAGTAAACGATGGCCCTGATTTTGATGGTGAAGTTAGTTTTGTCGAATACGACCACCTTCTGGGTCAAAAGGTCGAGCATTTAACATTTTGACCTCGAGGTCAAATTTGACCCGGATAGAGGTCGCGATTCTTAAAACAAAGGTCACCATCGAATTTAGCGTACGTTTTTACCCCATAAACAAGTTTCAGCACTCCCAAATCGAATGTATACTTGCAGCACTAGAGAAATTTAAACAATCAGCTTACTCGAAAAAATCATTTTAATTCTTTTTAGAAAACCGATGAATAGTCCACTGAAAGTCCTTCAGTGTCGCCTAAAACTAGTCTAGTACACAATTAAGACCCTGTTAACATTGTTCTACAACACCTTACTTGATAAACATTGAACTAAATGCAATTAAAGCACATCCATACTTGCCCCAAAATAGACCAGACTTGCCCCATTTCTGGGGCAAGTCGGGTCTATGTGGGTTAATTCAATTAAAAATTAATTGTGGTTAGTAGACGAAATAAACCTTTGCAATGTATTGCACATATCGATACCCTAATAAACCCTGGATGCAGGAGTAAAAACAAAACTGATCTAAGTTGATTGCAACAAAAGCTGTACGGCTTCAAAGTTTGACTTGCTAAAAATAGACCCGACTTACCCCAGGTGACCCTACATATGTTTGTACGTGTGGCTAAAATAAGCTGTTAAATAAGTTGTAAGTCTAGCTCAAACTGTGCCACAATACATATGTGCATACATGAGGTTACAATGTCTATGGGAAAATGTGCTGGGGGAGAAGCCGGGTCTAAGTGGTAAACATGATGGGCGTTGAGGAAATAATTGAGCTGCTCGACAGTTGACTTTTGGATGTTTTCAGTATACACAGACACATAGGCCTCGTTTTTCGTCGTCTTGTTGCTTGTTACTCAGTGAATCGCGCTTCAACAGTTTTCTAAGTGGACGTCGAAGGATTTCCATGGCATTGATTCATGCACTTGTTTTTCTTTTCCTTCTCCCGTCTCTACAAATTCCCCCTCGACAGACTGTGACTCGGACCTCGAAACAGAGGGGAGACAGAGAAAAGGAGAGAGAAAGAGAGAGATTTTCTCAGTTTCTCATGTGTATAATTTTTAGAGGAAGGAGAAGATTCCAGTTAAAGTCAAAGAGAAAGACAAAGACGAGTCAGCCCAAGGCAACGTATAGCACGGTAGAGGAGATGAAAGTAGTTGGAAAAGTCCAAAAAAGGAAAATAAAATGTACAATGTAAATTGTAGAAAAAAAGTCCCAGTATAATGAAGACATGTCCAAGCTTTGCTTTACATTCTTTGCTTTGGATTCCTTATGCTTTCTTCTCTTGTCTATGTACATAGTTTGTTCGAGTTGGAATTGGAGTCACCCGTGTTTTCCAATGTAAATAAAGAGGACGGCCCTGTACATTGTACATGTTGTATTGTAAACACACCGTAAAGCTGAAGAATCCATGTAAAATGTATGGAGGCTCGTGGGCGTTTTGTAGATGTATGCATGAAATGAGAATAAGGAGCTCAAAGCATGTGGTCGGCGAGTGCCAAATTGTCCGAGAAAAACTCGGCCCTCTGCAAATTGTCCGCTGTCCACCGTCCACGCATACACGTGTACATTGTCCATGTCTCCATGTTTACATTCAACATGGAGACAAAATCCGAGAAAATGTTGTCGATTTTTGTTTGACTTGACCCACGTCCGCTTTCTCCGGTTTTTGTGTGCTTTTGCTACCTTTTGGAATTTTTTATCATGTTTACACTCCATTTATATATATATATATATATGTAAATACGTTTATTTTTGTGTTTCTGTGCAGCTGCTACTGTCAAAAGTATGGAAGGAAACGAAACCGGAAGGGAATTGAGTGCAAACAAGAACTGTAGAGATTTTAAAATTTTGGACGTATTTTAAGGACGTATAGCCTTGAAGCTCCACAATTTTTGCATGGTTTCATTTTATGCGCAGTTCATATCAAATTTTACTCCATGTATCCATGATTTTAATTAAGCGGTGAGCCCAGATTTTTCCCGGATTTTGTGGGTGTATAGTGTATATCATGCTTGTGTTTTGCAAACTTTTCCAAGTAGGCGGAGATGGATATTGTTTACTTGTTGATTGTTGCGACAAAATATAGAAGACCAAAATTAATTACTTGCCGTTATATCCATACTTTCTCCCGTGTCCATACATAAAACACAACTGGCAACTTGTTTTAAACTATTGCTGTAAAATATTGTGCATGTTTGTGGCTTCATTTCGCAAGGATTCAGGTTGACTTGAGCTCCACGAAAATAGCAAAGTTATTTTACTTTTCCTCTCTTCCTCTCTCTCTCTCTCTCTTTATACTGGAGTTTGTTCTAGCTGTAGCTCTGGTTGTGGTCCCGCGCATTAATCAAAGGGAACTGTGTGCTAACAGTTCATTGTGGATATTCCGAGTAGACGCAAATGGGGAGAGTGCCATTAAATCAGAGTGTTTCAATGTGCACAGTGTGAGACCAAATGTGAATGAATATGTGAGTTGACTCAACATTTGGGCAAGAGTACATACAGTTCGCTTCAGTTTCTTTGCTGGATGGACTGGACTAGACTGGAATAGTATGGAATGGGATGGAATACTCTGAGGAGATGGACCAAAGTAATGATTTTATGATGAGCCATAAGTGTACACTGGAGCTAAAGCCGGACCACAGCGCACCAAACTTTATATCCAGAATGAAGCTTTCAGCCGTCAGACAGAACGAGAGATAGGTAGACGATAGAAGAAAGAGAGTCAACATAATACTCATCTACTGTATTGCAACATTGTACATTTTCAATGTACTTTTCAATTCCATTAAAACTGACAGCAGCCTCCCTCACGTTTGTATTTTGTACATACCAGTATTGCTCTGTTCCTTTTCTTTCATTTCCCAGTTTTACCTTCAGCTCTGCTCCATCCTGAAACTTTAAACAGGACAATGACCAAATCTGAAATTCAACATGTCCAGCCTAGCTGATTAAGTTTATTACCTTTTATCTCGTACATTATTCACCAAGGGGTAATTAAATCAAAATCAAAGGACACGATATACGAGCAAACTGATTCTTTTTCTGGTTCTATTAAATATAATGACGTACGACTTTTACTGTAATAACTACTTAAATGTAATCGTGGAAAATTGTGAAACCTCTGTATTATTTTTCATTATCTACACTTTATACTTGTAAAAATAGAAATTGGTCTGATTTCTATTACTATTAGTATTGTATGTGTGTAATGCTCTTGTTTTCTTGACAAAGTCGAGGCGTGACTGGAATTATAAAAAGTCATAACTAAAACAAAGCGTCAGTTAGTTTATATTAATTTAGTTTATTTCAGTGGACTGGAATGGCCAAGTACTTCGTAAAAGTATGTACATAATAACATTGGAATGTAATTAAACTCGATTTTCACTCATGGTTCAAGACAAGACAACCAATTACACGCATTATTTTATTTTTATTAGCATGCCCAATAACCACTCAGCAATTTAGTACACACACACACACACACATTTTCTTCGTCTTTGGGACTCGAGTCGCCTGCTTTTTCATGTTAAGGCTTAGACCAAGGTTGTTTCTGTTTCTATTTTCTATTGCTGTTTTGATGCTGCTGCTGTGATCCGATCGAAATTCGAGATGATTTGACTACATGCACAATTTTAGATTAAGGTTGAGATTCGAATGTCGATATTCGATATTGCATGTTGGATGTTGGATGCGTACGGATGTACAAATCAAATTCTTGTTGTGGTTTTCCAGTTGAGCATACCGCAGGGCTTCCTGCAATGAAGTTAGTCCCAGCGCCAGTGCCAGTGGCTCGCCCGGCATCCTTTTCCTCTAACACAGTTTATGTGGGGTCAAGATGTAACGTAATTTACAGAATGATCGTCCATGTTCCATGTACAGTACATAAACATGGATGATGTAGTTATGTAGATTTTATTTCCAAGTGAGTGCCTCATCTATTTATGATTTTTATTTCATATCAGCATCGCGGTTGCATCATTATTAGTTGTTACTTATTCGAGATAACGGCCAAGAGAAATAAATAGGAAATTCAGAGTGTATCTATGTATGTATGTAGAAGCCTGCAGAAGGGGAAAACTACAATCATAATAATAAATGAAGATGAACTGTGTCTAAAATCTACAACTTGTGTGTATCTACTAATAGATGCAGATATTTTGATAGTAGTTGTACAAGCTATCCTACAATATAATATGCAGTGTATACTTACAGAATAGAATAGCTTATATGTACAAGTATAAGATATAAGACTAAGAGCACACTGTGAACAAATTGGAGAAGGAGAGAGAAGCTCAAATAACCCGAGACCAACATTAGTTAAAGTCACGTCCTGTTCCACATCACCGAATCAAATATCTGTCTACAAAATGGAAATCCAACCTTTTACATACATACATATACTAACACCAATGTATGTACAATACAAATATCTGCATTCGTATATATTCGTACAGTGTACGTACACTCATCCAAATAAAGATTATTATTATTATTATGATTGCATTTCATCAACTTCAAGGCTCAATGACGACTTTTACTTTTACAAAGAATCTTCTGAGCAAATACATAATGATAATAATAATATGTGTGCGCGTACTATTCATCGAGAATCCAGATCCAAAGAATAAACCAGCCGCAGGACTTTTGGTTTTCCAAATATGGTCACATAATTTTCCCTGCATTTGCAAGAGTACGATGTATGTATAATGTATGCATATGAACACATGAGTCATATTCATATCATCATCATTATGTGCACAATTTTTTTCACGTCCTCTCTTCATTCCTCATTCGTGTATGTTCTGTCAGCTGGATAGGATGAAACAAATTCTAGAAATTATTTTTCCGTGGTGTAACTTTTACACTATTCTACAAGCCATACAAGCTTTTGAAAACTTAACTGCATTTTCTTACTATTTTGGTCGATTTGACAGAATGTATCTTCATTGCTATAGTTGTAGAGAATTTTGCAATTTAAAAATGAAAAAATACAAGTCAGAGAAAGGTTCAACATTTGAAACACGTCACACGGCTTGTTTTACTAAAAAGATTCGACCTTCTCTTAGAGCCTTAAAGTGTTATTTATATTACGAGAATTGGTACACGACGTGGTGTAGAATTGTTCACGCTTCTATTTCAAACCCTCCACCTTTCCTTTCTTCGGCCCTTGTTTTTTTATGTAGATAATTAGCAGGTAAAATGCAAAGCGTCAAGAAAGACGATAAATCAACCTGTAAATATGACGCTCGTAAAATTTTAGTTTTACTCTCCACAAATTCTTGTACGTCAGTTTATCGTGTAAAAGTATAAAAGCTGTTGGAATTTCACTAGACACACACACACATTTTCCACCATAAACTAGTCGCTCATTACCCAACGTCAAAGTCGCATCACATCATATCATATCACATCCGTAATGAGGGATATGATAGAACCTCAAGCTGAAACAAAAAGCTCGGGGCAAGTTTCAACGAGGGTTCAAAAAGTCATCTTCATCTTTGCACCAA
>JAQIVE010001561.1:0-24192 GCA_034698285.1 Sminthurinus bimaculatus | reverse complement strand
ATAGATGACAATAATAAATTGTAATAATACTTATCCTCAACAGTATACGTTTCTTACATATTTACACAAAAAGGAGAGATAACGATGAAGAATCTGGGCTCTCCCCTCTCAGATGGAGGGAGAGTGAAAAAACAAGTCTATGAATTACATAGTTAGTGGAATAATATTATATTATAAATTATAACAATGTATAATAATAAAGTAACAATTTGAACAAGTTTAAACTACAGAATATTTATATAGACAATACTCAGTAACATTAGGTATGTACAGGTAATTTTCTTAAATACAAGTTAAAGTAATAATAATGGAATTAATTCATGAGTTTTCTCTTTGTCATTTTTGTTTACTTTTTTAACAATTTCAACTTTTGTTCAATTGACATCCTATGTCCTAGCTTTTTAATACCCAATTCTAATAGTGTGGCATTATCAATCCGTAGTAGTTTTTTTCCATCTATTGCGCGTTGCTGGAATATCACTTTGTATTCGGGTAAAAATAGAGAATCTAGCCAATCGGTAGCATCTGCGACTGTCTGTGATTTACAAAAACAAATTCCCCAGTGTAGTAAAAACAGAGGTAGTTAATAGAAGAAAAGAAGCATACAACATATATATATATATATAAATACCCGTGTGTACAATTTAGTGCATTTCGTTTTATGTAATCTTCATCATCATGTTTACTTATTATTCACAAAAACGTAACAGGCCCTTGTTAGTTGGCTTTACTTACCCAATCTTGTAAATTCTTATTTCGAAATTCTCTTCGAATTCGAGTTCCTTGCTGTTGTTGTTGCTGCTGCTGCTGCTGTTGTTGTTGCAAAAGTTGTTGCTGTTGGGCTTGTTTAACATCTGCTGGAATCTCATAATGATCGAGCACCACGGGTTTCTTTGGTATTGTTCCTACGATTCTTGGTCCACTGTCAACTAAGTCTGAAAATGAAATGAAATATTAAAAAAATGAGTTATTTGTCTAACTAATTATGTATATGCTTCAAAACAAAAAACTAAATTTTCAGTTTTACAGGAAAAAAAACGAATCAAAGTAAAAGTGAGGTTGACCCGCTATGATATACCTGGTGTATATCGATGAACTGGATGAAGTTTCTCTGGAATGTATTTTCCTCCAGGATTTGATGAAGTCGGATTACTTGGGGGTGTCGTAGAAGTGGAAGATGAAGTCTGCTGATAGTAATAACATTTCGGGTGATGTTGTTGCTGTTGCTGGCTAAACATGGCAGCTGATGAAGATGGAGAGGCTTGTTGCTGTTGTTGTTTCTGTTGTGATGTTTTTCCCGGATTCCCAAGGGTTCCATATCGACCATATGCTGTCGTATTGACAACTCCTTGTTGACCAGATGAATAAGACTGATGTCTTCCTAAGGTTTGGTATGTATTTGGCATGGTATTTGTGACAAACGCAGCTTGTCCTTGCTGTTGTTGAGACTGTTGTTGTTGCTGCATCATTGAATGTTGCTGTTGTTGTTGTTGTTGTTGAAGCTGCAATTGTTGTAGTTGTAATTGTTGTTGCTGTTGTAGTTGATATTGATGCAATTGTTGTTGACGTGTTATGTTATTGATTGTAGGATACCCACTATACATGGATGATGAGCTAGTTGCGTGATTAATGGATCGATACATCGGGGATGCTCGATTGAAATGTTGACTCATTTGTGCTGCAGTTTGTCCTCCTTGGTCACTTGGATAAACATTTGTTGTGAATCTCGTAGCACATTCATCTAAAAGAGTAGTCAAAAAATTTGGTATGCAACGAAATGTCGAAAAACATAGAAACATTATCTTCTTATTTATGTGTATCAACAAAAATAAAAATTCTTACGTGTATCACGAGCATCTGAAAATTCTGGGGGAGGAGCTAGTATAGGTGTATTCCGAAGTCCAAACTCTGGAGGTGGAGGTGGAGCTGCAGCTGGTTGTGAGCCCGGTGGGGTAGGGAAATCCTGCTATAATTTCCAAAACAAGCACGCATTTTAGAACTTGTTTTTATTCTAACTCTTCATTCTTAAATTAAATGGTATGTCATTACATCAGGTGGTTAAACGACATTATAAATCAGTATATGTATAGGGTATTAAGTACCTTTAAAGCTGCTACGTGCATCTGTATGAGCTTGAGACTCTCTTCTATGCTTTTCTCAGCTTGTCGAGACTGTCCCTGATTTTGACTGTGAATTTGTTGCATCTGTCTACCAAGCAAATACTGCTGATGTTGGTCTGTGAGGGTATTACGGGATCTTTGTGGTTGAAGTGTGTGGTACATTTGTCCTTGTGCGTTTCCCGTTCCACTCCCAACTGATTTCTTTTGTACAGGTGTATCTCGCCCCGGACTTTTACTGTCCTCCGTCTCACTCTCTATCTCTAGTATAGGTGGGATTTTAACTAATGACACGACATTCTTTGTTAATGATCCTCCTCCACTGCCACCTGAATTTCGTAAAGCTTGTTGTTGTTGTGATCTACTTATGGTGCCATAGGTAAGGATGCTATTACTGGTTGAATTATCCATAGGTAAATGTTGCTGCTGATGTTGACCAGAAGACTGTTGATGATACTGATTGGCTGTGAAAAATTTTACACTCGTCATTCCTCGATCATTTGCAATGTTTGTTGCAGTCATTGTATTATTTGTGGCAGTAACATTCGAATGAGTAGTATTTATAACTTTGTCAATGCCACGTTTTAAGGTGCCATCAGATCCAATATAATGAACATTTCCAGTTCCAGTATTTTGTAACGGGACAATCTTTGGCTTTTGATTATTCTCAGTGTCAGTTCCACCGTTTTCATCTTTTAGAATCCACGTTTTATCACTAGAATCCTCAGAACTATCGGAATCCGGATTCACTGTCACACATGTTATGTTTGAATTATTTAATTGATTCTCATGGCCATCTGAACTCACGCCACTTGATGAATTTCCATCACCGTCATCCTGGCTTAGATCATTCGGGAACGACTTTGAGCTCTTTAATGTTGTCTTAATTTTTTGAATTTCATCGACACTCATACTATGAGAAATTTGTGAGGACTGTGCAGAATTTTGTGACTGTGTTGGGGGTTCGGATTGAAAAGTAACAGTTTTTTCAACTTTTCGATGAAGTCTCGGAGATTGCTTGACTTCGATACGAATCTTTGTGGCTTCATTATTAGTACTAGAACTACCTACTTTTAATACTGGTTTCAATTTTTCTTTGGCTTCCATTAATGACTTTTGCGGATCAAAGGTTTCTTCATTATTACTAATTTTTCGGCCTGAGGAATCTGTAATGTCATGGGATGCAACGTTAACATTACACGCTGTTGAGGTAGATGACCCAGAATCACTACTATTAATACTAGCATTAGTTGGAGTTAGTTGGTCAGAATCATCGTGATTATTATTATTTCGACTTGCATTTCCGTTGACTAAATCTGGCATGACATCTCTATTAAAACTATTATTATTGACTCTCTTTGTTGCTGTTGTAGTGGCATTAATGCTATCAGGTTGAGCATAGTCCCCTTTGGTATTCTCTTTTCTTCCAGTTGATGGCTGACTTGAGCGATTTTTCTTGAGAGTTCCAGAGTTATTGTTTCCTTCATTCCCTTCCCTGTAGCCAATCGATTTCAAATCATCAGGAGATGCATACAATTTGGCACTATCATTTGGTCTGAAACATAGAAAATCAACGTAACTTGTGTAATTTAGCAGCATATTCATCAACATTGTAAAGAATCGTATATTATATTTTTTTGTAATAAAAGTTTATAATTTTTCTAAAATAAAGATTCATGATAAGATTAAAATATATTATGTACTTAAAGCTCGACATTGGCATTGCTCCCCCTCCAACAACTCCTCCGACACCACTGACGTCTCGCCCGTTTCTTCCCAAAGTGGACGAGTCCAGACTTGCATATTCTTTGGATTTTGACACATCAACTTTAATGACTTGTCCCGGTGGAACTAAATCCCATATAAATCAGTTTATTATAATACATTTTACATTTGAGCTGTATGACACATCATGTACATGCCGAGAGTACCGATAGTATGCAAAATATATATGTACATACCTAAATTTATAATAGTTTGTTGTTCCGCTGGTCCAATTGTACATCCTGATGATTAAAATATCATAATAATCATAAATAGTAATAATAAATCCATAATTCCTTGTTGATTGCATACAATAAATGTCATACAATAAATGCAATAACGAATAAAGGCTATATCTACTACTATAATATATAATATACAACATATACATATACAAATACTATAATTAACAACTATTAAACTGTACATTCCGTACCTGTGCTTGCTCTCCTAGGTAAAGTTTTTGATTGAACTGGCCTTAACTTTTTAATTGTACGATACTCAGACTCACTCAAAACCGGCATTTTAACAGACTTGGGTGTTTCTTTTTCTATAGAATTATTGGTTGAATCACTTCCACTTGAGCCATCACTATCTTCCCCATCACCCCGTTCTTCCTTGTTTGCTGCCTTGTCTTGCTTCTCTTTTGAACCAGCAGCTGAAATCTTTTCTATACTTTTCCATGAACTTTCATAGTTTCTCTCCAATAGATTTTGAGCAGTTGATGAAATACATGCCCACGAATGTCGAGCATTGGCCTTTAATTTATTCAAATTATCCTGACTCAAGGACTTTGATTTTGCGTCTTCTCCACCTTTACTAGTACTGTTCTTTTCTTTCTTTTGATTTAAAAGATGAAATCCTTTAAGATCAGGAGTACTGCTGAAATTCCTATGCATTTGAACTAATTCCTTGCCCTTTAGACCAGACTGAAAAAAAAAACAAATTCCCAATGTTGTTTTTTGAACATTACAATGTAAATCATATACTATCCATTGTTTTAATATGGCTACACCCTTTTTTTGTCCAAAATATATTCATGTCATTTTTTTCTTCACAGTGTTGTTACCTTTGATCTTTTCATTTCTGAAACACTCGCATAGATCTTGTGACTTCCTGATTGGGGACAAGTCCACGATGACGGCTCATCGTTAGCACCATTCATAGTTTTCTCTGCAAATATTTCATGGATTTCCGAAGCTGTGATTCGACTTGAAGTAGGCCTAGCTCTGATTGAAGCTGTCTTCTGTTGAACTCCTGATGAATTTAAAGTTCCGTTATTGGAATTGGGTGGAAGTGGAGGCTTTCCAGCAATTGAGTCCACAGAATTAGATTTTGCTCCTACACCACCACTTTCACCACCACTATGATTAGAAATGCCAAGATCAATGGCGATACTCTTCGCTCTCGCTCTTCCAACGCTCAGACTTGTATTTGGATCTCTTTTAGGGGGAGACGGCACAGAGGGGCCGCTTGAACCTGCATTTATTATTATCAAAGTTGATTGAATGATGATGAATAAAACCTCTTTTAAAGGGCATTTTATCATTTCCCATTTTCCATTTTATGTTTATCAAAAGCTCTTATATGTATGTTCTACTACTGGCTATTATTAAACTTACAATGGTAATAAACAAACTTAAACTAAAATCTTTGTCAACATCATCATAATATTTTTCATTTACAATCATATGTTTCAGAAAATGCTATGTACGATCTCTCCATACCTGAATATTTTCTGGGCAATGTTGCAAAATTACTGTACTGCGACTGAACTTTTGGAGTTCCACTAGAACTTTGGTCACAAGTCAGAGAAGAAGGTGAACCAGGGTTAGAATTTCCTTCATGCATGGCTGACGGTAGAGAGAGACCAATAACGGTCAAAGAAACTAAATCACCGGACTTTCGAATGAGGTCGACTACCGTTTCGTGTGAACTCTGGGAAACGTCGATCGAATTGATCTATAGACAGTAATAGAAGGAAGCCAGTATTATTGCAGATTATCTAAATTCAAAACACGACTATGTGAGACCCGTACTCTGTACATTTTGACCACACAATATTGAAAGCCTAAAAAGCAGTCTCACATACGAAAAGGGTCATCTTATCCCCTTGTAAGCCATTTCAGTTATTCTCTTCTAAAAATGTTATCCTAGGATAAAAGTTTGAAACTTTCCAGCAGTGGCTTCCCGTATATCTTTCAGTGTTATTTTTTACACCGACTCGTACAAACTATCATAGCATGCTAGTTTGTATTCTGTTTGCAAAAAACCTTTTTTTCCCTACTCAGCGGCCTATATCACAAGAAAGAACAAATATAGAAACAAACGTACACACACACACACACACACACACACACATCGGCGCTGGATATTAGAAGATAAGTCACTTTAGTTTCTTTCATCTTCTGAGCTCATGGTTTTTTATATCTAACTCACGCGTAGAATTGAATCTACCATCATTTTTATCATTGTAATTAATTTGTAATTCTTTTACAAATAACGTAACGTATAACGTAGTACTGTGTCTAAACATTCTTACATTTTTCAAGAAGTCGCCTTTTCTGAGTCCAGCTCTATCAGCCACTCCTCCCACATCAACGTCGTCCAAATACTGAAGAGCAGGAAATCTGTCACTAGGTTGAAGATCCTTGAAACAATTAAAATTACAATAACAATTACTCATCCGCACGCATGCTATACAAATTGTACATACATATCTGCATGCGTCTACACTTTTACATAAGACAGAGAGTGAGAGTTCTTAAGTACCCTCCCCTCTCTAATGTTGAAAAAGAATATTAAAGTAGTTTTAATGACATGTTAAATTTACCATCAAAGGAGAATCTGCTTTAGCACCACGAAGAACGAAGCCAAAACCTTTTTGACCACGATGCAGAACTACAGTCCGTGGTTCGCCCCAACTATTCGTAAAAAAATACATAAGCAAGCTTAGACTCACATTAAACATTTTCAAACAAAAAGATAGTTTTTTAATAAGGGTACCATGCATAAAATATAAAAGAATCTTCTGCACAATCTATGTAATAAGCCAAAAAAATACAAAAGAAAGGGTACAAAATAGACTAAAAGTTTGAATACAAAAAGGAACAAAAAAGTCCTTGAATTAACTGCTATTTTATTTTTACCCATACATTTTCTTGATTCTGGAAGTAGTCACGTTTTGTTTGGAATTCACATCCCTTCTACCTTGGGCTCTCGACGGTGGAGCTAAATGATTACGATTTTCATACACTTTCATACGAATTTCTTGAACACAAGATGAAGGGAAAAGGCCGATTTGGCCTCTCAAAGACCCCTCCAACAAACCCGTATCCGTTGATCCAGTTACTGTATTTAAAATAGTTGAAATTAGAAATCTAGTCATTATGTGAAAGATAAAAACATATGCTTGTCATCGCTTTACGCATTTTTTTATTATTGTCTTCTTTTCAATTAAATTCCGCTGAAATTTTTTTGCATTTTTAACAATCTTTAACCTATAAAATATTGGTGAGAAATGAAAACCCAACGGGATTGCGAGTGATATCATAAGAAAGAGGAGACGTCATGTTTAGTCGAAAACCGTTTTTGACGACGGCCACTTATGGATTTACTAACTTGTTCATGAAGATCAATGCATTGTCCGTGCTGCTAGCCTTGAAACACACAGGGCTTTTTACGAATTTTTCATTGGAATACATTAGTAAATCCATAAGTGGCATATGGCTTCTAAGAAGGTCAGAACCCAAACAATGAACTTTTTTATGTTTCACTTAAAAATTCTGAATAAAACCTGTTCTACTGCAAAACAAATAGCGAGGAATCAAATCTGGAGTCAGATTTGATCCATCAAAAATCTGATCCAAAATGCCCGAGTTCGGATTCTTTTGAAGGTCGGAAGAAATGAATAAGGGCGTAATCGTTTTCGATGTAAGTCGAAAGCCTTTCTTATGATATATGTAATGCGTATTTCTGATCTTCAAAGAGAACTTATTTACCTTCAATAATATCTCCTTCAGTTAGTTTTAACTGTTTAGGTGATTGGGGTGTAAAATCTGTACAGAAAAACACAACCATGTAAAAAACTGTAATTTAAATACGTATATACCTATATATATGTATATCGCAAACTCAATAAAAAGTATTCAGCACAAATGTTGCGACTCTGCTTTGCTCGTTATTTGGAACAACTAGTCGTTTTAAAAAAACAAATGTATGAAATAATAATTAAGTATGTCATATCCATTTTCATTTACCTTCAATTACAATCACCATCATTCCCGGCAGAATCAGAGAAGCATCGGTAGGAGTAGCATCATAGGAAGAGCCACTGCCCGTTCCAACGCCTGAACTATCAGACGCTATATCACTTTTTTCTGTATTAGAAGGAAATTAGAAAAGGTGTTACAAATTAAGTGATAAGTGCGGCCTATATACTTATATAGAATTATATTATACTTTAAGTCTAAATCAATTATTTTTTAGTCAATTAGGTGTGATAATATATAAATTAATTGTATTTACAAACTATACATTACTGTGGTGAAATAATGAAACGTTTTCCCCCAATACGTAGACGATGTGTTATTTAAACATATAAGACTAAAACTTGATGCTTAATATTAGATTGAACACATGGCTTTAGTGAAGGTATTATCAAACCTCTAAAACTGTACATATTAGTGGGACATGAAAACAGTATATTATCCAAGTGCATATGTTTGTTATTAAACCTTAATTGCATATAGATTATCCTGAATTATACAAGTCCAACCCTAATTATTCTTATCATATATAATGTCGGATTTCAAAGCTTGTTGATATTTTATCAACATCATAAGTTTATGAAAACTGATTAAATTATTACGCTTTATAAATCGCGGCCTTTTTAAGTGACATAATATCACAAGCTCCTCTGCCTGACACCTGAGTTTTTTCGAAATGTTGAGTATAATTAGAGGCAGTAATAAAATAATAATAATCATCGCACATTTCGCTAAGCCAAACAAGGATTTTAAAATTGGTAAAATAACAGGGTACATACATGAATTCAAACAAAAAATCAAGTTAACAAGTTAGTAATCAAATATATATATGGTACGTGCAAAGAGACAAACACTGATTATCAATTAATGCAATGGATATTATGCATTACAAATAAAATACTACATGTTGGAAACATTAGAGAAAGTTAAATTAAGCTTAAAAGTTTAAAATCAGCCCAGAGTATCAAGCAAAAAAATTTTGTATTAAAAGCTATTCTTGTGGAATCATCAATTTCAAATTGACATATTCCTTTTTTATACCAGTAAAGGCCGAATGATGGTCTTCTCCCGAATCTGAGCAACTCTCCGAATGGGTATGGGATGATTGGTCACTCAGGCACGAGGAACCTGAGCTGAAGGGGGGTAAAGATCGATTTGACGGGCAAGGACTTGGAGGACCTCTGGAAATTCTTCCAGAAAGTGAGGTCAAGGAACCATTGAAGCGACTGTCAATCGAAATGCGAGAAATAATGCTGCGTCGCTTAGGGTTATACTTTGGTGGATCCCTTAATGGAACTACAAACAAAAAATAACATAAACACAAGAAGACAACAAAATGAAACAAGAATATAAAACGGACCAAGCATAATAATAATGACAACAGTTACATCATAATATAACATTTTATACTTCATTCATAGTCATTCCAAAATATAAACCAAATAAATTAAAATCTGTCATCAAAATCAATCAGAAAACATTGATACAAAAAATAGTAAAAACGCGAAACGATATATCTATGCATAGTCAATGCATTTGTTGCCTATATTTTCATCACAGAGTCAATACATGTTACCCAGCATGTTAAAAATGTACCACAATTTTTAAAACTTTGGAAATTATAAATTGCGTCATTATGTAATCGGTAACTTTCGATGCAAACGAGTAATTAGGAAATGCTGAATGCAAGGGGAGAACGAGCACCGAAAATGAATACTACTTAAATACAAACTATACTTTTAGTAGTTTACGTTTTCGACGGGGTCAAATATTCTAATATTAAAAACATATTTATAATTCATAGAAGTTACAGATATGATCTTGAGTATGATAGATTGTATCAATTTAATCAATCATCAAAATATTTGTTTTTGAAATATACCATACGCCATACTAAGAATTATTCACAGCTCACAAAAAATATATATAATACGCACAGTTAAACATGAATTATATGACTTGAGGATATAATATTGGGGAAACAGCAGGCAAACAACAGATAAAGATTTCATTACCGAATATCATACGATATTATTAAAATCGATGCAATGTCATCACAGAACAACCATAAATCAATGCAATATGCATAGTTATAAGTACACACTTTCAAAAACCTAAAAGCTATAAGTACATACATACATACATACATAATTAGAAAAATAAATAGGTAAATAATCCTTCCTACACAAGTGAATATGTATTATATAATATAGTATCCGGGCGAACATAAGTTTGACTACTACATCATGGAAGAAAATTGTAGTATACTATACAACTGAAAAACGATATTATGATAATATATAGATCTCAAGAGATACCTCAGCTCAAATGTTAAAGCACGATAATACTTAATAGTATTTCCTACGGTTTCTTTTTTTTGTTACAAAAAATAGGGACTAGATCTAGAGCCAAAAAAACTATTTATCATTATTTTTCAGTTCTGTGTAACATTTCATTTTCATTTCTATTGTTTTAAGCATGTATGTTTATACAACTCAGGGCTGAGGGTCATTACATTACTGAACACTAGTATATAAATGTATAATATCACATGCATACAAAATACAATACTTATTGTACACATTACAAAATATATATGGTGTTCACAATGACAGAATTCTTTCAGACAAGATTTAATACTTTTTCTGGCCCTCCGCAAAGTACAATGCAAGCCTTATATGTATGTATATCCATTCGTATATATGTGTGTAGTGTGTACATATAAGCTGTGTATTGTGTACTGTTTAGTAATTATTTTACTTGCTGTGATGCATTCCTAAGGGTGTACTTAAATATGTATACGTTTAAAAATCCTTGCCGTTCGCCGTTCAAATGCGAGTATTACCATTGCTATTAAATTATTACTATTGAACTATTATCTGTGTCTCCATGTTCTCTGTATGTTTTCTACGATTCGTGCAATAGTGAAATATCTACCGCCTTTGGACAAGCATAAATCCTGTCACAGAATGAATCAATGTTAGTGTAAAAGAAAGGAACTCTACACAGAAAATCATCCGCTTACACACACGTGCACACAAATGACCAATTGTATTGATAGGGGCTCGTCATTCAATGGAAGAAAGCTGACTTTATAGTGAAAATGTAAGTAGACAATAATATTAGTACCTAGTATATTTTTACCTACACCACTTTATTTACCCTCCATTCATCATCAGCGGCAGAAAATACAATGATATTCATAAAAGACATTGACATGTCTACGCAAAGTCCTCCTCCTACCCACTCCAATGAAAATCTTACATCAATAATCTTTGTATTCTCAATTTCTTCTTGTACATATACGAGTTCTGGAATGAATGTTAATGTGTGCGTCTCACAAAATCGTGAGCAGCTAACTTCCTTGATGTCGTATTACGAGAGGGAGATTAAATAAGCATATTTATTCTATAGTTAGCCAAGATTTTGCTATTACGTATAGAATGCAGAGAGAGGAGGAGGTGTGTTAGCTTCCAAAGAATTCAAAGAAGCTTGAGACATGTGTGCAATACACAACGAGAGAGGGAGAGAGAGAATGAGCGAGATGGAACACACCTTCATCGCAGATTTCACCTGTTCTGACCTTATGTATTCTTATTTATTATGAATCAGCCCGAGACTAAACGCCGAGTAATATATAAGTCAGTCAGCAACAGAAAGAAATCTTAAACTGAATGAATGGAAGAAAATGAACCATGAATGACAGGGCACACACTTTACACAAATACATTATCATATACACCGTCAACATAACAAATATCTATTGGTGAGTCAATAAGTAATGCTCTTTGATCAGAAGGAAATGGAATAAAGATACAGAGGATGAGACAATATGGTGAAATTACGACGGATTTACAACCTTACATATTTGTACTGTCACAACCTTGTTTATTAGACTGCGTATTCGAGCAACTACTCATGAATTTCACAGTATTTTCTCTTTTCTCTATGCACAATGGCAAAAAGTCCCAATTTACAAATTTTTACATAATACAATACATCATGTACATATACTATTTGGTCTAATATGACATATACAGAGTTGCGACAAAGTCATGAAATCCTTGGCGGTCGAAGAACCAAGAGTTATCATGTTTTTATTTTTACAAATAGCCAGTCTTATTGATTACAAAACTTATAAAATCCTGCATTAATTGGTGACCACCACTATTTTTCGTTGAAGATGCGTAAACCAATCGGTACCTACATACGATCCGTGCAACACATCCCGAATCAAATAGTCTATGGGCAAACTTATGGTTACAGGTTACATATATACATACAGAATTACTTTTGCGGAAAAGGCGAAAAGAAGAGAAATAAATGTTCGAATCAGTGGTTTTTTGTATTTTTAAAACCGGGACATTTACACAAATGTGTTATCGAACATTGAACATGCTATATTTATTTTAAAAACTTGTCCCCTTTGTAACATTTTCTTCATTTTGTAAAGGCCATTACTTGTTGAAGTACGGATATTCCATATTGAAGCTTACATACCTACGACTATATAGTTTTGCCCTTTCCATCTTGAGCGTCTACAGTCTACAGTATTTGTGGCACTCACCAATGTGTAGAATGTATAGAATCTGTGTGTGCGAACACCGAACATATAGACAAACGAAATGTGGTTAAATAGCCATATAACTACACATATGTATGTGCATAATATACAAAACTTGGATTGAACTGCTAACTCTTAGTATATATATATATATATACAATACAAAGAATGTACACTGAGCATTCATCTTCACAAACAGCTCAGCCGTTTCTTTCGTATCTCATCGTTTTTTCTCCAACACTCTTTCCATTTTCAGTTTCATTTCGATTCTATTCTGTCCTATAACACTTCTTCCCTCACTTTTCACAAGATAGCCAACCAAAGAGCCAGGTACTGTAACTGATAAATACAACTCTAATTTATATGCAAGTCCATCCTAAAAAATATCTACGAATTACGTGTTTGAGAAGAAGATGAAGGCGATGAAAAATCCTTCTCTTGAAACGTATACTTCTCTATGGGCAAAGTGCAGCAAAAGATGTAGTCTCAAGATAAATTCTTGTTGTAATATTCGTCGTCGTCGTTGTTGTCATCATCACCATTGCATGTATGATGTAATCTAATCTGTACACTTTTGCATACATGTACAATGGCAATTAATTTCTCTCAGTATAGGATGGCCAGTTACAATTTACCAATACATATGAGATGTTCTCCAAGAGAAAGAAAAAAAAGAATTAACCATAAACTTCAGCTTTTCCTGTAATCTTTCTCGAACGCTGCTTTATATCGTGTGTATTGTGTATGCGTCCAGAATCCTAAGTTACTGTCTGCATATGCATGCCACATTATTGGCAATTGTATTATTAACATTTGGTATCTGGTCGTTTTTTTTGTTTGGTTTTGTCATTTGCAAAGTATTTACTTGGAGGTTTAAAAAGTCTCTTAAGAAGGAATTATGTGTTTCTTCCTTTCTCTGTATTTCTTAAACCAGAATCAAGCTCATATTATCTCACACGACTGGACTAACGAATGAAAGTACTAGAGAATCAACTTTGCATTTTATACGTAATAAGAACACAACAATCTTTTATGCTAACATCTACCATGTACATATTACATACATACATATGAATGGACATACATAGTTTGACACAGGGATTAAGTTGGGTCGTAGGTGGTGTATTCAAAACTGGTTATTATCATACAAGACAATTTTCCCCAGCACATGTATCTCTATATGAACAATGTCATTGGCGAGCCTTTCCCATTCCTTTCATGTCTTCCTTCTTTCTCACTCTCCCTCTCTAGTTCAACTCGATTCATAAAAGAAAAATACAATGTAGACCTTTGGAAGTGCCACAGACCACAGACTGTACGCCAAAATTTCTACAGTCATTTTTCAAATTATTGTGCTCATGTGCATATTGAGACCATACGTCTTCGTTACGAGTTTACTCTCTGCAACCTTTTTCTAATCTACTAATATTTTCACGTTCTTTGGACCTGTACGGAATATAAAAAATGGTAATGTGTGTACTCTCCTATTGTAAATTATTGTAAATATTATGAATGAAGAAAGAATATTTACAAAATCTACTAAATAAGAAAAACATATCATGTTCATCGGTCTCCACCATGTCTGCGTAAACTTTTCTTACAAACTAATCATGTTATGATCAATGAAAAATATACTATTTGTTAAGAATTGAATAATTTCTGTCACATGCATATATTTGAATAAGTAATTACGGGTAGTCCCTATCAGGGCAATCAAACATACTATATCATACTATTCCAATTCGAAAATACGTACATGACAACAATAGAATGTCCAATCATTCACTGTTAATTCCACAGCCATTGTGTAATTTCTTGGTTAAGAATTTAATTGAATCATATATATAGTGCTAATTATTATTATTATTATTATGTTGGCAACTATGTAAATCTATTGATTAATATGAAATGGTGTGATTGTTGTTGTTGTTGCTATTACATACCATTACCATCAAGTTACATAGATGACCGACGCCCCACCTTAGTTTGATGCAAATGAATAACCAGATGAATCAACAGTAATCATAACTATTATGATTATTATTTAATATGTATACGTTAATCCCATGTGTAGAGATATAATGGAAACCGTGAATATAATATACATATATAATATATATACCACTTGCCACTCTAAAACATGACGTTGAGTCTGAAAATGAAAAGTGAAACAGCTTCATGCTGTGAACTTAATACTTTCACGGACTCTTCAAACGGTTTCATGAATGTTTGATGTAAAATGTTTAAAAAATCGAATGGGAATATATGCAGCTAAGTATTTGAGCATGGCGCACGATCCATTTACTATTCCAATTGATTTCTGAATTTAAAACTGCAAAACGAACTTACCAACATCTTGAGCCCTATGATTTTGGATGATTTCCGCTAGCTCCATGTTGCCTATTACGAAAAAAAACAACAAAAAGAAATCAATTAAAGTTGTAAAGTTACTGATGAAACATAGGCGGAGTCTGCGATCGTTTTTTGGCAAAAACATGTAACTATTATTATAAAATCGGTTGATTGTATAATATAGTTTTTAGAAGATTGTAAAAACGTATAATAAACTCAAATAAACTCGACCCCCATCAATACATCATGAAATTTTTGAAGTGCGTGGACGTAATAATTAAATCACACTGTGGGTAAAAAACGAAAAAAGGAAGTCCTCGCCAAAGATCAAAGAAGTTCATCATATAATCTCCATACCAGCAATTACGGCAACTTGATACGGTGTCTGATTGGCAAAGTTAAGAGCTTGAGGATCTGCTCCACGGAAAAGAAGAAGTCTCGCACAGGACTCTTGATTGTTCACCGCACAGACATGCAACGGTGTATTCCCAGATGCATTTCTTGCGTTCATGTCGGCTCCGTAGTATAGTACTACATAGTAAGAACAGAAAAGGAACTTTTACATACATACAGACTTGAATTACAATTAAAACATGTAATATGAATTAGTGAAGAAATCAGTATATTGCATTGCATAAACGTGAAACAATGACAAATTGAAATTTTACGTACAATGTTCCAAATGTTGAACTAAACCACTCCGGCAAGCCTAGAAAAACCACACCACACCGTGCAACCATTACAAACACTTATACAACCATGCTTTATATGCCTACACATAAAAATCATGTTTTATTACTTTCATTCAAGTTTTCCTTTCTGTACTGTCTGAAGTCTGAACGATGAGCAGGAATGATAAATAATGGGTAATAATTCTATTACTTTATAAAAACATGATATATATGTATAATGCATATATAGATAATACAGAGTTCGTAAATTTATTCTATTTCAACCCCCCTACTTCCCCAAAGATAAAGAAATTTACTCTCCAATTTACCTGATGAGTTTCGTTCCAACCTTGAACGTCTTGAGAGCCCAAAACACCATGGTCATGTAGTAGAGCCTCTAGAAGTGCCGGTTCAGCGTTTAATGCGACACTCAGATAAAGAGGGGTCAATCCTGTCAGTTCAATTACATTACATTCAATTAATTATTCATCCATCTGTTTAATAGACTCAAGGCAGTGAATGGTGGTAAAAGGCAAGATGGTAAAAAAAGAAACGTATAAAACCATTTACCTTTCGCATCTCGATAATTTGGGCTCGAACCTAAAAATTTTTGTAAAAGAATGAAATGAAAAATCATTATTATTTCAATGTTCAATGCAATACTGTATATTTGTTGCGGCTTTTCCATAAGTTATTACGTAATTTTTATCCTTCCATATGTATTACCGAGATCTAACAAAGTTTTCACTGCTTCTAAGCTCTTATGTTCGACAGCACGATGCATCGCAGTAGATCCATCCTTGGTCCGATAATCAAGAAGAGCTCCTCCGTTGACCAAAGCCATAAGTAATTTTGATGGTTTTTTCATTACAGCAGCCAAACTGAGGGGGGTTTCTGCATAGTTCCAACGAAAGATTTATATTAAAAATGTACTTCGTCATTTTACTGTATACTAACATCGACTACTTTTCCTAGTGCATCTTAAGTATAATATACACATAGTAATTTAGTCAGCTGACTAACATACGAGAAGGACATAATATCATTATGTCATAAAATACGTTCAAATTGTTTTCATCGCATCCCTCTCTTTGTGTATCTCCCTCTTTATGAGAAATGCTCGACTCGAATCACTGGCTAATATTCATTTAAAATTTACCTCCATTCTTCTTTTAATTTTCACAAAACACATTGTAATGACGAGTCATTACAAAGGTGTCACAGCAAATCATCCGACAAAAAAGTAATTGCCTTTCTGTCGTTCTTCTACCTGATGCACATTTTTTCATCGTGTATTATATTTTCAATGAAACTAGACAAGACATCTGACAAAATGAGGTATCAGTGATGAGATGTAATTAATACTGACGGGGCGAATGTTTAACTTTATTCACACATATATACATACATTAAAACGCATATCGTCTATCGTTATTAGCATATATCTAACAATCATATTATAACTAGATGCTAACAAAAGTAGCTGCACTAAACACATCTTTGTGTACATTATATTACTTTTAGATGAAATGAGTAGCAGTAGTTTCACTTACCACCAGACTCTGGATCATGGAAATTAGAATCTAGGCCTTTATTGCACATTTTCGTAACCTTCTCACACTGGTTGGAGGCAACATATTCTACATACAATTCAAATGGGTATTAAATTGAGACGCCTTTTGTGCATATAACATATTGTTGAGACGTAGATTATGGTTCGATATTTTGCAGGTTCAATTGGGAAAATATCATTTCGACACAAACAAAACTTTTATATTGTTCTTACCAAGAAATCGCCGAAGATTCGATTTCGTATGAAGAGATTTAAGCTGCTTCTCATCAACATTTCCACCTTTGAACAAACGTCTCTTGTACCGCAGCTGCACAAAATTTTAACCAACACAAACGAATTAAAAGAGGCGATTGAACAGAAAGAGTATAATAATTTTGTCCATAAAAGTTCACAGACAATAGTTACTTATTAATTAATTAACTAACTAAATTTAAGCACTTATCACGTGTCTCACAAAACATAATTGTAAATTTTTAATAAACTAAACTACTCTCTTGAAAAAACTTTTTATTATTGCCCTTTCTTCTTTTTTACTTCACTGTACCCCACTTGAGACAAACTTAATATCTGAGTAGGTAGTACATTTACTCTTTAGTGTTGCAGCATAACAAAGAGACAAATAATCTATTAGAATAGACTAAGAACAGAAACCTAAAGGGGTACAAAAAAAACTAAAAGGATATAGGGGCGAAAAATAACCAAGTAAAGGGACGAAAAAGGGAGAGAGAATGATTGAACATAATTACCTAAGGAATCTTTTAATACCCTACACCTTACCTCGAGGTATCCCACAGATTTTAATACAAAGGAAAAGCTAAGAAGTTGGAGATGAGGAAAAAACAAACCTCAACGTAACCAATTGGCCCGGAGAATGGATAGTCAGATAAAGGCCGTTCTTCATCCAGGAATTTGCCTGCTTTGCCATTGCATGGAGGAGCAAAAAGACCGTAGTTGAAGCTCTCCTTTAATTCCTGGAAAATAAATAAAATACCGTTATAAGTACACAGAATCATTTTGTAACGTGTAAGCTAAAGAACTCAAAACTATTTTGTGTGTGTAAACTCATAATCCATGTGTCTGTGTACAGTGTACAGACACGTAAGACGTGTATCTTAAGTATGTGTACAAAGAAAATGGACTGAAATATCTGTCTATTCGTACGTAAAACTAACTTTCAGATCCTTTTTGTTGTGCTGAAAAACAACCATTCATAATTTGACATTATGTAACATGCCTTTGCTTCATCCCTGGATAATAATACCACATCATTATTCATCCACAACTCTATCTTTTTCGTCTCCACGGTGAAGACAAAACCACAACTATGTGTTTATTCTCCCTATACAATTCAGAGACAGTGAAACATCAAGCTGCGTTCCCTTTTGAAGCATCTTCAAGTAGGAACTAGAATACGACTTACATGAATGCTATAATATTGGTGCTATGTATGCATAATGTACACAGTATACACAAACTATTCATATAGTAGGGAAACGGTAGCTTGTTTACACTTTTTTTGAACACGGTCACGTGTGCAGGAAAAATGTTTTGAACAACGACGAGGGTCAACTAGAATCATAATAGTCGAAGATTACCCCTCTACTCTACTACCTGCAATTAGATCTCATAGAGGTGATTTTTCAAACAATAAACTAATAAAGTGATTGGGAGAAATCGCATGTATAGTATAATTCTCAAGTTTTCACAAATTCGATTTCATAGCTAACAGCCTCAATATAGTATGCAGAAAGAAACTTCTTTTCTCAAAGCTATTTTCGATTGATGTTTATTTGTTAGTATTGGGACGTCCTTTGTACCACGTTGTTGGCACTGGGAACTAAAAACCGGTTGAAGCAAAAACAAATGTTTTCTTCCTTAATATTTAATATCAGTACATAAATTCGCGGAGACTATTTAATATATGTACAATGTACACATTTGCTGCCTCGACTCCAAATTCATGACAAAACTAACATCTGACATTGTGCCTTCTTAATTAATCTATAAATCGTGTTTACGCGAATGCTTTACACCACAAAAGGAGGATACATTTAAGACTGCTTACGCGGATTCAAGTCTCTTAAGTCATCATTATGAATTTTTGCGTACCCTTCATAATAAAAACTCAATGGATTTCTCAATACTAAAAATACATAAACATAAACTATGATTCTATTATAAGTCAGTTTATTATGCCTGAAGATTTCAAAAAAATAACGATTTTATCTTTGTGAAGGAAAAAATGTTTCTTCCCAAATATAAAAAGCCTTTAAAATAGCTTTTAATCCTAAATTCGAGCTTCCAATAAACTTTGCTTCTTCCACTATGCATGCATTACTTTAAATAGGACAATTCATAGGTACAAATTTCTTAAATTCTTCCTTTCCTTCATTCAGCACAAGCGTGAAGATTTAGTACAAAACGTATACTTACGCAAATATGTATTTTTGTAATTACATATTATGGTGACCAAGTAAAATACGTTTTCTCACACGAATGTTAAATGTTACAACGATGAAAGATGAAATGCAGTGTCACTTTGCATCTTTCTCAAAAAGTTTGAAAAAATCATTTAAGAGAGATTTCTTCTTTCCATTCTACCTTTATACCCCTGTATCTACTTTTTATTACATGATCATCGCAAGAACATGCACAACAGCACACAATGAAAAACATGCATTATGTTATGTACGACTTGAGAAAATATCGGAGATACTATTATCAGTGGGTATAATTTTAAGAAAATAAATATTTGAGCCCGTCGCTCCAAGCCAAAAAGGTATATGAAACCCTTGGTTTGGTTTCATGTCAAACTGTAAGCACTCAACGCGAGGTTCACTATACGTTCCCTCACATTACATCCCACTGTATTTCATATGTAGTTATATACATACAGAACAATACTCATATGTATCGTCTATCTGTCTCGGAATGCATAAATTCATATGAAAAAGTAATTACAAATGATCTTCGTCCTAATTCCCAATTCTTAGAGAAATCCTGCTATTCATGCTCATACTTTTTTTCATCACTTCTCACAATATGTTTCCTCGTTTTCTTGACTAAAAATCGAAAGGCAAACTATTAGATATAATAACATTTTCGAAAGCAAACATTTGATGTAAACTGATGCACTGCTTGCATACAATAATAATATAATACATTAGTAATTTTTCTATCCATCATGTACATGTTTTGACTCTAGGTGAAAAATACTTGAGAAAATTTCAAGAATTTCATGGGTCTACAAATGTGAGGAAAACACAGGTTGATGATAATAATAATACATTTAGCTTTAAGCTGACAAAATGATCCTTAGTTAACCAACCATATCATGTCTCATCCAATCATCAACTTTCTGTCTATGTCATATGGAATAATAGTGCCATAAAAAAGTTCGAATGAGTCACAAAATTTTTAATATTTTAATTTTCAATATTTTCTCCTGCTTAAATTGACACTGCCTAGGATTTTTTCTTAAAATAATCAATTTTCAAGCATATCTCTAGTCTCTGATTAACTTCCAATTCATTTTCAGGTACATACTGAATTTACTGTAAAGTTTCTGTACTTTGCGATTTATATGATAGGCAAATGTAAACTTAACTCTACATTCAATCTTAAGATAGTCAGAATTTTCAGAAGTAATAGAAATAGGCTCTAAAAGTTTGAAATAAAAATACGTGCAATGGAGTGTATAACATATACATAATATTATATTTCTTCCTATGCGCTTATTTGTAATGTGTCTGTTTACTTTGTCGAGATCTTCGAGTAACAGTAGAGCATGTAACCATATGTAAACATGAAGGGGCCGACAGTCACAGACATTCAACTCAGGTAACAACGATTAAATCCATATTTAGCGGAAAAGTAGTATCACGAAAAGAGAATGTCACTAAGTGTAAGACATTCTCTGACTTGACAGTTACAAATGTATATGTAGCATCAAAGTGCACGTTTTAATGCCTAAAAGTCATACTAAGTTACACACAAAAAAGTTCCGCTGTGATTATAGTCAGTTAACTGAAGGAAAACGAACTAGGAACAAACAAAAACGGACAAAATTTATACCTTGAAAAAATATTATGCGGCATTATAGGTCATTATATTACGTTGTATGAGAGAAAGAGTCATATTTAACGCGGACACTTGAACTCTTTACACGCTCATACAGTATATCTAGTATACCATCCGTAGAGAACCAAGATTACATGAGTGCATAATGTTATGCTATACCTTTAATATCTGTAAAATAAGGGTAAAAAATGTTGTGAGACACCACCAACAACAACAAGAACAACTTCAACAATACACATTCCTAACCATTTTTTGAGAGATCTTTTTATGGTACAAGAGTTGAACCATTTTATTCTAATTTTTTCTTCCTTGTCGTTTTTTCGTATCTGTAGTGAAGAGAGATACAATGCTGCATATAACGTAGTAAGATGTATTCTATAATTCCATTCTGTATTTTATATTCTACATATTATGACTCTACGTAGTAATTTTGTCGCCTTTTCCTTGCATGAAAGTAACAAGGCTATACCCATAGGTATTTCCAACTACAAGATCCCCGAAAAATTCCAGCATAAAAAAGTCAAGAAAAATAAAAATGAACGAGCGTCAACAATACGTGGGTAAATAAGTACAACCAGAAACATAAATTACAGCAGTATGCACAAAGTTTATACAAACCTCGGGAAAATTTCATCTTGATTCATTTAATGCACCTACTTTGTAGATAGTATATACGTATACTCACTCATACGTATACGACAGAATCCTTTAAAGCTGTCTTAATATTACGTTTTTATAGGTGTGCATATTTATATATTTTAGATTCCTGAATAAAAATTTAATCTATCCCTCGGAGCAGTAAGTCTACGAATGCGGTAAGTAGTGAGTAACTTTGTAACGTAACCGATTGCTATTCCACTTCTTCGAAGAAACTCCATTTGTACACAATGTCAAAAAGTATTTTATAGGCATACAAATTAGACTTATTACTAGAAGCAAATGAAATAATTTAATTAAATGCGCAACATGGATAAAAGCAGAGGATTAGCTTATTACACAAATAGGACAAAGTTTCTCTTTTGCTAAAATAGGCACATAATACGTACAAATTACCTAATCATAAAGATATATATTTTATATCCTTATATATTATATGCATCACATAGAGTTACCTATAACATGCATAAAGTGTATCTATTTATAGTTATAGTGCATTTATTATTGCATTTAAGATTTTATGTAAGTACTTGGATAAACGCATTAAAGCCCATAGCAGAGGTAAAATTCCCTTTAAATTAACCATTGAATATTTACTGATTGCTAATTCATCAAAGTAAATTGAATTTTTTGACGAGAGACTGACATTTGAATGGCTTTGGATTTGCATGCAAGCTTTTATTTCCTTTCTTTTTGTAGTGATCTCTCCTTCCTCTTTACTCTTTGTCCGCATAACACTCGGTACACACCGACACAACCAAATACAAATGAACCGTAATGCCGATATATGAATCGATACTATGTAAATAGTTACGAAAAGCAATTAGAAACACGAAAAAGGTATGATTAGTCGATCGTGGTGTGTCCATAAATGACGTGTCTATGTAACGTCCACATACAATAATCTATTGTCGTTCACTATTCACTAAAAAACAAGTATAGCAACAATAATAACAAACACATACTGTCACCGTTGAATAGTCAGAGTCCTTAATTTTCCTCAATAAAACATGAATGCAATTGGACTAAACGAAAACGCAAAATATATGTGACATTTTATATGCATACTGCCGGTGGCGTATCAATGTAATTATTTCTAAATACATTTATAAAACCTTTTGACATGCATATTATACGTGTGTATGCATAAAAAGCATGGATTCATATGCATGTATCCACTAAATATCCACAATAATCATACTATGTTATGTAAAAAATCAGACGACACCTCCACCATTGTGGATGGCAATCCAAGCTGATACTCGTACTAAATACTAAATCTTAATAAATTTTGAACTGCCATGTCAGCGCAATGTTTCATGCCGTCAGTAGTATTAGCGATTTCGCGGTATGTACAGTCAGTTCCAGAAACATCACGATGATCTCTACTGATGAAACAAAATTGGGATTCAATTGTATTCATACTATTCTGATGTACAGTGTACAGATCATACAGTTAAGAAAGCAAGAAATTAGATAGCAAAATGTATGTACCCATAGTTACCTAGGTGTATATACCAAATGTACATACATATTAGTGCAAAGTATGTGCATGCATATAGAGCACATATATAATATATAGCTTCGTTAATTCGTAATCTAAAACAATAACGAAAAGTAACTCGAGTCATAGATTAAAGGCAACTGGTGTAAAAGAGAGTATACCAGTATAAAATGGATTCTTATGTAATCGGTGTTAAATCACTGTCGTTTTGAACGATTGTAGAAACTCTGGCCAACAAAACCGTATGAGGTAAATATATGCCCTGAATCGTCAATTGATTCATGTAGTGGGGGGAAATAAGCTTAAAGGAGGAATACATTGAATGCCGGCAGAGAATTATGGCCTGTATCAAACCACCATCAACAATTACATATTATTTCTAACTATACTAACAGTCACGGGAAACTAGCCGATAAAAGCCGATAAAAGCCGTAACAAGCTAAAATAAGCTGGATATTTACGGCTGAATTTGAGTGGAAAGGGCTGCATGTAGCCGGGCATTATGGCTATAATCACACGGTTGCCGGCTTGATTCAGCCGATAAAATTCCGGCTATTATAATACGGTTGTCGGCTAAATTCGGCCGACAACCAGCTTTTATTGGCCGTGATTGTATTTGTCCGAGAGACAAATACAAAGACA
>JAQIVE010001560.1:0-24201 GCA_034698285.1 Sminthurinus bimaculatus | reverse complement strand
TTTTCTAAAGTTTATGCTCATTTTGGAGCTTTAAAGTCACTGCTAAAATATTAAAACTTTGCTGTTTTAACCACCCTGTGAGTTTTATCTCGGTGATTTAAAGGTTTGAAGGCAATTTTTTAAAATTTAAACCTTTCGTCGATATTTTTGTTTAAGGCTGAAAAATGTGAAAGGCAGAAAATAATATAAAAGTACAGACGTACACCGTACACACAACACACACTCAATCCGTCATATGTGCTAATGCGTAGGACGTCAAAGCGTAGGTGAAGCGTGGTCGACAATTCACAATAATATAAAAAACAAGGAATATAAAAAAGATGGCATAAATTCAAATATAGGAAAAAAATAGCGGAAAGTGAGTTAGTTGTGTTGCTTGAGGTTCTTTTCCATCTTTCTTCTGCCATTGGTTATCTTATTATGAGGATCACGATTCCGTCACAAGGAGCCCCAGAGAGATCACAGGAAGAAGTACAGTTCAGAAACGAAAGAGAAAAAGGAGAGACAGAGAGAGAGAGAAAGAAAGAACGAGACAAGAAAGAAGGGGCAAAGGGAAAGAAACGGGCGGGAGAGAGATGAAGGAGAAAACACGAAAAAGTTGTCAGAAATGAAAAGGAAAGATGAAAGAATGTAATTTTGCTCGGTGTCATTGGCAATAAATATTGAATGTGTGCTCTTGGTCTAGCGTTGGCTTTGGCTTTGGCTGTAGCTCTGGATTTTGGTCGAGGGTTCCTTTCTCCCCCTTTCCCCTTGCCTTATATTTTAACTCGCCATATTCTCCATGGAGTGGATCAGTATGTATCAGGAGCCTGGCTAGCTCGCTAGCTAGCTGACTGGCTGGCTGGATGCCGTAGTTATTCTTTGGTATGGTACACTAGATTTTCTTCCAGGCTAACGATAAGTAACTACGTGGGCAACGTCAATGGCCAACTAGTTTCAGCTCCTTTTCTCTTCCCTTTTACTTACTTTCTCCAGTCACTCATCTTTCTCTAGTACACTAGCTCATGCACACATACACACACACACACTGGAGCTCCTCCACATATTATATTATATTATATGTTATATTCACTCCAGGGTTGAACAAGTCGAGCAAAAAATCCAGGACTCCTTAACCCCAAGAAAACCTGGACCTAACTAGGTATGTATGGACTATGGACTATGGACACATAATAATATCAAGGAGAAAAAAGAGTAATTTTTTTCTTCTTCTTCTTCTTCTTCCTTTCTCCGTCCTTCGATTTTCCTCCCAAATACTTGTATTTTATTTGTACATCTATCACGGTATATGAAATAAAGAGTATTATCCCTCGCTAAATTCATTTTGCCCACTTTTTATACCATACTACAAGAGTTGCGACGAGGGCTCTTGATTTACCTATAGTGAACTCTCTATTACTATTATTATCGTCGTCGTATTCTTCAAAAGCCGCAACGACCAGAACAAGGACAATGAAAACGACAGCGATGGCAACCACAAAATGGGCGATTTGGGCAATTGCAACTGAACCAAGGGTTTAACTGTATTCAACGGTGGTTTGGGGTGGCGTGGTGTAAACCGCCCCGAAAAATAACATAAAGGTTTGACAGTCATCAAAAAGGGTACAACACTCGGTACTCTACGTTTTATTCTTCAGACACCAGAGTATACAAACATTTTATTAGTTCTGATTTCAGGTAAGCTGACAAAAAAGGAAGGGAGAAATCATCCATATAAAATATCTTATGCTGATTTCCAATAATAAAACAAAAATGCAGTTCGTGTCTACAATATTGAAGACAGAGACGTGGCACCGAGATGACGAAAACTGATAGCTTACTATAAATACGGAAACAGCTACCATGCTGGTTGAATTACAATGTTTTCCCCTGTGCATTACCATCTCTATTTTTGTACCTGTAATTAATAGACAGACAAAATTAAAGAAACGTTGAGGCACAAAGTGGAGAGGTATGTATAGTAATGTCAACTTGAATATCAAAGTACCTCACAAAATTCCGTTGTTTGTACCATCATTGCTGCGGAAGCAGACAGAGAAAAGCAAAGCAAGGCGATGGAGAAATGTATAGGAGCAAACAGACAAACAAAGTAATGCCCAACATAACACGTCATGTAATACTTTATCATTAAATAAGTATGTTTAATATTATTATTGTAGATATACTAGTATGCCAACATGTTTATGCTCTTTGGGTGGCGCACTACTAAAATATGAAAGGCCAAACTGAGAGCTATGCAAAAAGGCATTAAAGTAATATAAAACAGAGCATATTGTTTTTTATGGCCACTCGTTACATCTGTGCATATGTTAGGAGTAAACTGATTATGTGTTCCTCAGCACAAATATGTAGTTAAAGTGCACATGTATGTATACATGCATGTACTCATTGGCTTGACAAATTTGTACTAAATTTTTCAAAAGGCAGAAGAGCAGAATATTTTTCAGACTTTCAAACAACAAATTGGATCATTACATTGACGGTTTTTCTGTGTGGGCACAAAAGTTTAAATGTAATGATTTCACTGGCCACCGTCCGTCCATGATGTTTTACCATACACCATGCGCTGCTGCTTCTTCGATCCTTTGCTACAAGCATATTCTCATCCCTTCTACTTTCTCTTTCTTTCTTTGTATCTCTGGGGACTAAATAAATCTAGAAATGTACATATATTTGCACATTTGGAACTTCTATCTGCTTGTATATCTGCGGATGCTGATTCCGTACTACATGTAGATACAATGTACAAGGACAGAGAAAGGGAACATGTGTTATGTTTACACTGTACACTTGCATACATCTTACACAAAAGAGATAGTTGTTGGTTATACCCGTATTTTGGGCAAAAGGGGAAAGTTCTGTGTAGTAAAAGTGGAAAATTGGAAGGAACGGCAACCAAAAGTAAAGAGAGCAGGAGTAAAGTAGGATCGACTGTAGTGTAAGGATAAAAGATAGAATCCATGGGGGAATTCAGCGTGGTTCAAGAAACTTGGTATTCTGCGGTGGCTCACATCGCATCACATCACATTGAACGCAAGCAAGAACGCACATACACACATACAAATATATACACCGCAAGTAAAACGGATGACTCTGGAACAAGGAAAGCAACGAAATCGTCTCAAACGAGAAGAAGAAAATGAAGGCTATTCAGACTCTCTCAATAAGGTACGCAGAAACGTCTCACCAACTTAATCATTTTCAAAAATTCAAGCCTTAAAATACATTTTTGAATCCGAAGAACACAATATTGTTTTGAGGTAAAATTGTCGGGCTGTTTTATAAAATTAAGTGAATTTAAAATTTCTGGGACAAAATTGTTAAAGCCGTGTATACTGATAAATCCGGTTTTATTTGTGTCATTGATATCGAGAAGTTACTGTAAAAATAAAAACTTGTGTACAATAGATCTTTCTCACATGTGTATGTATGTATGTATATTAAGGGAAAGCTCAAATTTGCATACCCTTACGAATCTCCCTCGTCTTCCTTGTTTCCATCCTTACGTTATCCCAAAGTAACGCAATGTAATGTAATGTAACTTGATGCAATGGAATACGTACAATTTAGACATGATAGTAATGTGCTCTATCTCGAAACACTTAAGAGCCACACGATGTTACGCACTCTAATATCTGTATTGTATGGTATAACGAGGAGGAAGATGAGAAGGGAGAAACTTGAGAAGAAAATACTTTCCAACCATTTCCCATTCATTTTCCGTTTTCCGTTTGCTCCTTTCTCTCAAAAACATACGCATACAAACACAAAGGTTCAGCCAAACACCATCATCCAAGCTCCATGCACTATTCATTTATCCCCAGTAATGTGTGCATTGTGCCCTATTAGAGGAACACAGGGTTGAGCTTCAGCTTATGTATGTACTTAAATATCAAGATGGACGTCTTTCGGCCTGTCTATTCTATTAGGTTATATTACATTGTATTTCAAAAAAGGAACCAGTCGCCCTGCTCCCCCTCTGCCTTCGTCCTGACTTTGCCCGCACCACTCCTTGTTATCACCCAACAAACACAGGAGCACATAAGTAGAAAAACAGAAAGAACAGAGCGGGGGATAAAATTATTTATACATCAAGTTCAACTGCATCGGCTGATGCTACAAATACAATTTTCCAAGAGGCCCTCAATTGTACCCGGTAGGCAGTGGAGGATCGTAGTAATAGTCCTGTACATACATTTATTTCGGAAGAAACGGTTAAATCCCCAAATGCTTTGCTGAGTAGACTGTAGAAAATTGCGATGGTCCCGAGTCAGGAGTGTCAAATTACCTGCTCCCCTGTATTTCAGCTCCAGTATAGATACATGAGCATAATATATCTATAGAAAGCACAGTATTCACAAAGGCAATGACAAAAGTCGTTCTCCACTCCCCTGCTTTAGTTTTATTTTACACTTACGTATTTTGTACTGGGGTGAAAATGAAGATTTCTTGCTTGCCTTGAATGTAGCATGAATCAACTTGCAGAGTTTTTAAAGGAGAGAGAAGTACGGCGATACAGTACTATACATTGTACAGTGCAGAACAAAGCCACACGATCCTACTTATTGTTGGTCGAGTTTGGTCTGGTCATCGGGAGAAAACGAGGCGGAATAACAAGCTGAACCAACCAAAAGTACGATCATGAGCTACATACATGCATAGTTAGACCGCAACAAGGACATACAAGAACCGGGACAACGACCATTTCCCGCAAAATCCGTTGCTACAGACGCCGCGGGTTGTCCATACCATAGTCGAAACCACCCGTGGACAAAATCGCAGTATCGCACTTGTGATTTTGATTCTCCTGGTTTCTGCTCATGGGCTTTGGTTCGGTTTCGGTTTTGGTTGAGTTTGGTTTAGTCCAGCAACGTCTCATATTTTCTCACAACCTACATATGTACATACATTCATCCGACTTCCACTTGTTTCCCTGTCCAGTAATAACGAGAATCCTACTCTAAAATTACAATCACTGCATTTTACGGTTTTGGAGGGGCACTGAATCCCCTAGAATTATTTTGAGAGCAATTATTATTATTATTGCATTTAATTCACGCCAAGCCATTCGACGTGGCTTCTAAAAAAGAGAAAACGTATTTATACGATGAAACGATAAATTTGAAACTATTTATTACTTTTTATTTTTGATGTATCGTTCATTACATATTGTAATATAAACAGCGAAAGGAGAAAGCAGAGCGGCTCCTGATATTCAAGTTTGGTTTGCAATACAGTGTACAAATTTTTGCAGCGCACATCATGAATTATGGCTCGATGGGAAAAAGGTTTTGCAATGTATACATTATACATACATACATATAACGACGACCCGCTTCTGGAATACCAACTGAGAGAATACCAATTGAGACCACCGAAGAGTTTCATTGAGTTTTTTTCTCTCGCTCTCTCTCTCTCTCTCTTTCTGTCAGTCTGTCTATCTTTTTGTGTCGTTCGGTTGGTGGTGAATTGAAGGGAACTCGGTGACTTGGCAATGCAAAATTTTAAGTTAAAAGTCCACCGTCAAAACTGTAGACATTGTATTTACATTGTATATATTGTACATTGAACATTTTCCATATGTATCACCTTGACGGAAAGTCTATGGAAACGAGACTGATATATTGCTGTAGATATAAACCGCCGCGTACACGTTCCACTTATAAAGAAGGAAGGAGTGGGGAAAATTCCCTTTTTGAGTGCGGTAAACCTCCAAAAATGAGAGAGAGAGATGGAGAATCTTCCACCATTACTTAGTATGTGGAGAGCGTCAGCAGTAAATATGGAATATGCGAATATGTAGACTCTCGGTATGTATCTTGTATTAGGTAGATAGATGCATGTAAAGATACAAACTGGAATGGGTAGGAAGGGAAGGCCACTCAAACAGACTTTTCTCTTTTTCCCCCGCATCTCTCTTCAAGTCTCAAGGTAACGTGTCCGCCTTGCTCTTGAAATTCTAACATTGTTATGTCTCCACGGTATACTAGTAGCGTACATAACGTATATACTGATAGTATCTTATAATATATAAAAATACATGAGTATATACATAATATGTATATACTCCATGCATATTGTACATGTAAACACCAAGACGGAGGAGGAATACGGACTGAACTGAATTTTAAATTCTAAATGCACGCGGAATTATTCACATTTTCTCAGCCTCTTTAGAATTCACCAGGCGTCTCGAGCAAATGTCGGTTGTCTTTAAAAGGACTGAATTGTATTTATCTAAACCTACTTAAAATGTCCAGCTTGTCTAGTTAGCATTTCACAAATAAAGAATAATAATTTTTGATTTTCCAAAAATTTCCTTTTAAAACAGTGCAACTTGTTCCCAAAAGCTGCTTCAAAAGAAACAGTTACATAAACGCAGTATTTTGAAAAATCCTCAAAAGAAATGTTTTAAAAATGGTGCATAAATGTAAATATTATATTACCTTCTTATCCCACTGTACGATATATGGGACTGGATAGCCATCGGGAAATTCGACGTGACAGTTGAAGACCACTGACTCGCCGATGATGGCCGTGATGTACTCCGCATCGGATGGAACTCCGCCGCTCCCCCAATCATCCCCATTATTTCCTCCACCTCCATTGCCGGTCACCAAACTACTGTACACGGAGCTTAGGGCGTCATCGTGATTCGTCTCGCAGCACCCTGCAAATAAAAAAATAAACAAATTCAAAATTTTTTACTTTGGAAGAGACACAACAGTATACATCATACATACATAGTGAATTTTTATTAGTTTAGTGCTAAGGTTAATCCTTTAATCTTTAATGTGATGAAAAAGTCGTTGTTTTATATGAGGTTCATTGCTCAGATATTTATGGGTATGTGTATATATAGGTTGTAGGCATTCGCAATAAAACAAAACTATCTTCCCCATTTGATCATCATTTATAGCTTATAGCTTCCTTTCCAATCTTGGACTTCCCCTTTGAAAAGTGACTTTTGGCCGAGAACTACACAGAAGAAAGCTTCTGTACAATGATACTGCACAACTGCGAATATTGTACAAGTGACAGCTGAAGCATGACGAGAAATAGCCATGAATTCGATCGACTGGACAGAACTGGACTGAGCTTTGGACCGTGGGACACTGGGCAAAAAGAGAAAGAGGGAATGAGGGCACGAAAAAAATATAAATTTACGATACATGTATATCAAACTACATCAAGTCCTACGACCTTTGGCTACATGTATGTATATTGTATATATAGGCATACAGGAAAGTATTTGGTTTGTATAGAGAGAAAGTTGAAAGAATTTAAAATGAAACGAGGGTCATTTCGACCTGCTTTTTGGTCCACAATTCACATTTTGCCAAAATTAAATGGGCTTATCTATCTGCTTCCAAGAAGAAAGGGAAGAAAGGAAACGGAAGGAGAAGGAAGAGTGACATTAGGAGACGAAGGAGAACAACGAGAACGACGACCAAGACAACTACAATGACAACGACTTGGACTGGGAACAAATAGCAAGACGACTACGAGATACGTACGGACTACGTACATAGGGAAATATATAGAGCGTTGAAAGTTGCTCCTTCATTTTCTCTATTGTGTACTCTACACTCTACATAGGTATACATAGAGAGAAAGATTCCAAAAACAAGATTGTTCCTACAACCACTAACCCACAGACAAAGTACGTACATGTCTAGAGTTTTTTCCTCTTCCTCTCTCCTTTCTCTGTCCACTGTTTACACCTTGGACGATTCAGAGAAAAGGAAAATTTGTTCCGTCTCCTTGTTTTTCCTCCTTCTCTCTTCCCTATAGCTAGCTTTCCTTTCCTCGATTTTTTTGTTGGTCCCGAGTCTCGTCTTGTTTGTGCGCGATTCGTCGTCGTCGTCTTTGCTGCCTTTGTCGTCCATTCCTTCTTGTCTTTGTTCTTCTGCTTGGCAAAAAAAGTTTTCTTTGTCTTGGACTTTTTTATACTCGACTCCACTCGACGACGATGACGACTCTCCCTACTTTTTCAAGATAAGATTAGATGCCAATCAAAACTTTTGAGGTAATAAATCCGTCGGGAAACTCTAAATCACGACTCAACATTATTTCCTCTCTGGATACGCAACATCACAAACACAACTCTATGGGTATGGATATGGTACGGATATCTATGGTTTGTACAATATGTACTTACATTCCTCCTTGTATTTGTACTTACGTTTCATTAGACTTGTACTTTTCCTTGTTTTGCTCCTTGAACATAGTTCTATCTACTTGTAGATAGCTGTGAGATGTGATGGGAGCGGAAATTTTCGACGTTTCGTCTAGCCATAACACAATTCATATGTATATAAACATTGAGCTAATGACTAATGCAGTACAAGAACTAGGGCAAGAACCCCATGAAATATGTGAAATCTACTTTGCTAAAAAAAGTCTGATAAAGCCATACAACTTGATTTGGAGTCAAAATATAGGTTTAAAAATGATTTTTAAAGTTATTTCAGTAATTTACCAACTACTCATAATACCGAGTACTGAATTTACAGACTGGAGTACTTCAGACGCGCCTCGGCTTTCCTACATTACATCTTAATTAATATTAATATAAAAGTTGGTGCTTCATTTGCTTTCTGCTTCTGTGTAAACTGCAAGCTCAAAATTAGGTCCCCTTAACTTTAATAATACGGATATACCGACAGCTCATAATAACCTAAATACCTATATACCTACCTACATATTTTGTTGAGGGGAAATACAATAGGAAGGTAAATAATAATGGGCAGTGTCGGATTGGCTTGGCTTGGTTGCCCTCTGGTTGAGTTTCCTCCTCGTTTATTTGCAACCATTCTGATTCCCGATTTCCTCGGAATTTCCTCTAGGTAAGCCTCCGCGTTGGAACACAGAGACACAGTTTTGCGTAGATGATGGAGGTTTTTGAATTTGAACAACAAATTTATACAAAACAACAAACAACAACCAGAGCTCATTTCCGTCCTCATCCTCATCCGAATCTACATGCATATACATACATACAACATGAACATTCAAATTTAACATTCAGCATTTCTCTCTCGTCCTCTCTTTACCCGTGTCTAGTTGGTCCCTTATTTACTTATGTACGTACTTCCTCTCTAATCTGACATTTGCATTAATATTATATTATGACACCGTCACAACAATAATAATGATGAGCAGGATGGGAAAGAGACCTGTATCTGTGTTTGTACTGCAGATGCTTGTACATTATACACTCTTCAAGCTCGACTTGTTGTTGTTGTTGCAGTTGTTTGGAATTCGGAAGCTTTTGTCTCGTTACTCTTTCACCGGTGTAACTATCTGTATATTGCAACTCTTTACATAAGTAAGGCAATACAAATACCTGCAAACACTACAGACAGCCAGACACCATAAACATCGAGATGACTTCAACACAACCACATTTTGGATTCGGATTTTGCCAAATCAACTAATCATTCCTGTGGCCACGGCCAATTTCCTTCTTTATACATAGTTAAATACACATACATTCTTGATATGTGCAATGTACATGTTTCTCCATATCTATATAGGAGGTGCATAATACATACATAAAGAAGGTCTTTCAAAATCAAAATAATCAAAATTATGCCGGGTGATTATCTGTATACATTATACAATGCATATACATAGGGTGACTTCCTAGTGGGGCAGATTTTATTCTACTGCGTACCGCAGTTTTGCATTCTAGTTGAGCTAAATTCAAATAAATATTAATGGACCGGATCATTTTTATCCAAACAACTTTGCCTGGGAGGAAATGGGGGTAGATTGTTTACACGGCCACGGTTGTAAATATTAGAACATCAGGCATAAGCACTATACATTATATATGCATGTTAATATACACAAGTGACTATGTATATACACAGTTAATTTTGTAGGTAAGTGGGTGACTAGACTGTAGTTGAATTCATACATGTATTTATACGTATACAGTATATATACATAATGTATGCTTGAGATCACACACATAATAATATATCATTACACATTTTCATCGTGATTTCCTTGCATATAAACTACTCGTGCCCACATTTAGCTCGTCTTCCGCCCGTCCCTCCTTTTGACGTGATTGTGTGTGTATATTATGCAATGTATAATATGTGAGTTCATTTTCCTTTTCATAACTGTTCATAGTTGTAGGCCTTGTCGTACTGGAAGTCGTATATGCATTATGATTGTATAAATCACATCTTCCTTTTCGCTTTATTATGTAGAGTTTATATGTATGTCTGCATTTTTTCAAATTGTAATGTTCATTTCCCTGAGGAGAACTGTCTCAAATGTAGGATAGAAATGTATGGAAGCCCGTCATCCAGCCAGAAGATATTATTATTATTATTATTGGAGGGAAAAGGAAGAAACTTTTAATGGGATGTTCCATTTATATGGATACATATACAATATACATATGCACACACATTAGTACATCTCTACAATTCTTACAAAGATTCATATTGCATTGTATAAATGATATCTACACATACTTGAGTATAAATGCATATTGTACAAATATTCTGTCTTTGTGTACTGTACAATAATCTACATACATACACTGGAAATTCAAAAGGCAAAGGTAGATGAGAACCATGAAAATTCCCACTCCTTTTCACATTTGGTACCCACATTTGATGCACTATTTGCACAGAGAAAGTTTTGTCATTCGTGCGTGTATATTTATGTATTAAACATACGTACAATATATATTTTTAAATATACATAGAGCCTATACAATACATTTATACATTTAGAATGAGTTTGTGTAGACTGGGAGGGAATGGAAGTTGAAAGTAAACTTTGTGCTTCTCTGTCGGAATGACTGACTGACTGACTGACTGCCCGTGTGGACTGAATTCAACTATCTACAGATTTATGCCTAGCGTAAGGGCAGCGGGAAAAGACGAGAAAGAGGACGATGACATCGAGGAGATGGAGGAGTCGAGGAGACGCGGAGGAGGAGGAGGCCGTATGTACATATTGTACCTTGTACGTATATGTATAACGTGCATTTAAATTATTCACACTGACAATCTCCTTCCTCTTCCTCCAGCTCCGGCTCTTGCTCTTCACTTATTTGACTAACGAGTTTCCTTCCATTTCCTCACTCAAATCTCGAGTCCTCTCCCGCTTTGACTCAATTCAGTCAAGCAGGCTACACAGCACAAATCTGTGTAATGTAATGTAATTTAGCAACGACAACGACGGAACGGAGATCCTTATTACATTGACATCTTATGCATATACCATATACCTTTTTTACTTAAATATGTACCTATATTGAAGATACATGCACGGATATGTATGCATAGAAATAAGTACGATTGTCAGAGTATCTTATGATTTTGTGTCCTACTGATATATTGTGCAGTTTTGTATTCGTCTTTTTGTCATTTGTTTGAACTGAAAAAGTCCACCTGAATCTAAAAAACTTTTTTTATTAAGATTTCAATACAAATAAATGTGTAAGAGCAAAGTCTATAATCTGTAGTCGATTTACAAGCTTCGATTTATTTACTACATACACATTTAGCTCAAAATATACAAAATTCGTTTTTGAGCTTATATCACAAAGGAAAAATTATGGAATGCGTAGTTTGGTCGTAACTTTTCTAGTATATTTATACGCACACATAAATACTTGGCCCTTGTTCTTGTCCAACTTTATTTCACGACCTATACGAATTTTTTGTTCATTTTCCTGTTTTATACTTTATACTTTCTCCTCGTTAGCATAAAAGGTAGCGAAGGATTGGAGAAAGCGGATGAGCAAGTATTATTATTTCTATATATGTATGTGTGTGTGTGTATGTATTCATATTTTTATATTATATATACAGAGCGCACCATAGAAAGTTGGAGGATGCATCAAATGCAAAAGTGGATTGCGTGAAAACAGACTGACGAACGATGGGAGGGAAAGTTGAGAAAGAAGTGGCGAGAGCTTCAAACTAGACTTTGGCTTTCCCTTTCACGTTGACTTTGACGTTGGTTCTGACTCTGGCTTAGGCTTTATGTAGAATCTCCATAGGAATGGCAAACGGGTAATGGGAAATAGAGGGCGAGCTGCAGGAGCATGAAAATGAACATTGAACATGAACTGGATCATTTCAAGCGCTGCTCTGGTTCTCTTCAGTTTACACACTACACACACATAGATAAGATACATACATATACATGCAGGCTAGGCAAGTCATTTCGTTTTCATTTTCATTCGGTTCCATAACAAAGAGGATTCTTCTGATATGATGACGACCATGATGATGGTCATGATCATGACCATGCTGATGGTTTAAAAAAGACAGAGAAAAGGAGAGAAGGGAACATGTCTGCTATGGCCATTGCTATCATTGTTACTCCTCCTCATAATAATATTCATAACATAATGTAAAAGGATCTTCATCGTTCTCCTCGCTTTCCCCCCGCATTCCACTTTTCACATTGCTACAATATATCCTTGCAATAATGATGTTGCACATATCTAATATACAGATATGGGAATGAAACCGTACACACAAGAAACTACAGGGTGGGTCAAAAAGTTCTAATATTTTGGGTTCATGCAATGATTTTTTATCGCATTTCAAACTTTTGAATGAAAACTATTTGCTCGCCCTGTATCCTACAGACTATGGAATGAAAGACAGAGGGAGAATTGCGACAACAAGAACTTAGGCTGCCGATCAAGTTGATGCCGAAGCTCAAGTCAGGAAGGACGAATATGAATCTGGATGAGTTGGATAAAAACTAGGTCTGTATACTTATTGTCGTTGTAGAAGATTGCTTTTGAATAGATATTTTTTTTCTGTATAAATGCTCACAATAAATAAAGACTATAACTTAACGTAATAGTATATGTACAAGAAAAAGATGCGGAGGTGGCACCGTTTTCATTTTCAGACAATGAATTAAACTGTTTTCTATTTTTTACAGGGCATGTACGTACAAATAACTGTATACATAGTCTGAAGGTAGAGGGAATAGTATCCGCTTCATATAAAAAACGTGCATAGCGCATATTGTGACCGTTTCATGAAAAGTCTAGCCAAGGCAAACCAAAAACCAAAGCACCGTTGCATGGAGAATGATGGCAGAGCCTGACATGGTATATGGTATGGTATGGCATGGCAGGGAATGGTCTGGAGAAGTTGGTTCGAACGGTGTGACTTGATGCGGAAGGCCATAAAAATTAACTCTTGCCAAATTAATGGAGTGAATATTGCAGACTCGTTCTGTGTCTGTGCGCACGCTTGTATGTATTTGTGTGCGTTTGCATGGGCCAAACTGTAATTTGGGATAACGAAAGTTTATGGGCCTTTCTGTAATGAAACACCACCACCACACCGTCGTCATCATCATTAACATTATGATTATACATAAGGACATTTAAATAATAGGGGTGAATATACATAATAATTTTTCTCTGCTTTTCTCTCCTTTGGTCTGTTTGTTTTTGCGTGTATGTGTGTATTGTGTATACAGTATACATGTAGGAGTGTCTGTTAAAAGTTTTAAAAATTCTTCAACTGTATATTTATTTGATATTTCGAGTTAGTTATATTTCCCACAAATTATTCCCTTTCTCCTTTCTTCTTTCACGAATCGGTACTGTTTTATGTACATAGAATCATATAAAACAGTATGGATGCCTCTCGACGTTGGATTGTCTTCACACTCATAATATTAAAGCTGACGTGAAGAAAACTTTTGTGTGGACGTATGTGGAAGTGGAACGGGAAAAAAGTCCACAGTTTTCTATCAAAAAACAGAAAGGAAATTGAGAGAAAACTTTAGGAGCGGGGAGAGTGTAAACAAAGACGATCCCTCTTCTATAGAAACTCTACAACTTTTTTAACAGAACAATGAAATGCAGTGCAATGTGATGCGGTGTAATGTAATTGAATGCAGTGTAATGCAATGCAATGCAATATGCATTGTGTTGTACTTGTACGTACTTGTAGTGGTTTGTGGTACAGATCTTGTCATGAGATACCATGTTATGTGAAGTATGGGAGGAGAAAGGCAACACAACGGAGGAACAAATTGCTTGTTTGTCTTTTCTCCCTCTCTTCCCCTTTCTTTACATTGGTTCTTTAGTTCTCTTTGTTGTTGCATTGTAGCCATAGAAGGGCTTGAAACCTTCAACACTTTTAATTCATCCCTTGAAAAAGTGGAACAAAACGTGTTCCTTCTTTATACATAATTACTTTCTCCACGTACTGATACTATTATTTGTGCCTGTGTCTACTTATTATATGTCTATTTAAATTACAATTAAGACTATGCATGCCAATTTCCACCACTGTTCTTTACTCTACTATTTTAAAACCGATTGTAAATTCTAATTTGCCGACAAGAAATATGACAAGCTTGTGACTTACACCAAACAAAGGAAAATTTAGTACCATGGAAAAGTAAAAACTCAAACTGCAATAAATTTGTTTTTGCTGCAGCACATATGTAAGTATGTAAAATATAGGTACACTGATGAATAGCCAAGTCATCCAGGAGTAGGGTACAATTTTTTTTGCTATTGCGAAATTTCTGTACAGCACAGGGTAAAAACGTTGGAGTACTTTAATTTTGGATAAACTACAATCGATTTCCTTGACTGCACTGAATACGATTTACCGCCCTGAAACTGCATGATGTGATGACTGAAACCCGAATTTTGGCTTCTTTCTTGAGATAATTCACCGTTCTGAATCTACCGGTTATAGTCTGTCATACTCCGGTACGTTAAGGAAAAGAAATGGAGCAGAGAATGAGAAAAGGGGAAAAGAGAGAAGGCTAGGAAGAAAGAAAGGGGTGTGATGCCTGATGCACTTGCATAATCTAGCGAGCTAATGCGCTCCAATGCTTTTCTCCATTCCATTCCATTAAGGAGGGAAATCGTTAGCCTAATTTTAAAGACTCTCGTAAAAACTTCTTCTCCTTCTTTTTCTTTGCCCTCTTCTTCGTCTTCTGTTTCATTGGGAGCATTAGTTGAGAAGAGCGAGGAGAGAAGAGCGAAGATCCTCAGTTCGATAATGGCTTGGAGCCTTTCCGAGCTTATTTAGGGTTAACCTATATTACTTTATACTAGATAAGTACTATAAGCATATCTCGTATAATACTAATATTTGTATTATACGAGACGATACATATACAAGTGTATTTAAGTTAAGCTCGAGAGATATTACAAGAAACTACTTTTTGGAGGCTCACTCACAATGCTCAATAATTTCCCCGTGGTTCTTCTTTCTCTTTCTTGGCTTACGCCAACGTTTTGTTCCTCCTTTTTTGTTCTTCATCCTCGTTCTGCATATATTTATTCAACACAGCTTCCTGGCCTAATGCTCCAACCGTTCTTATGTATTTATGTACATATGCATGTATGTATCCTGTATCCTGTATGTGCATAATGCTTTGCTCCCTTTTGAAAGGATAATTAAAAATTCGGACAATTTACGTCCTTTTATATTCTACTTGTATATGCATAAACTTTTGCTTACTCCATAGTTAGTTGCTCTACTCTTGCTTTTTAAATGTATATTGTATTCTGCTGGGGGGAGGAACAAGATCTGTAATATCTTTTTTAAAAAATGACCCAAATAATAATAATGCTGGAAAGTCTCCATTTACTTAACCTTTAATATTGGAGTTAAACACTTTGTGAATAAAATTGCTACTGCAGTTAGTGTTAGCACTTGAGTTTATTATGGATCTACAATTATTAAAATAACTTTTGTAACTCTATATTCGCCTTCTTTTCCCCCAATTTCGTGTAGATCCTTTCCAAAGTAAATCGAAATGCTTACCTACGGCACTGTAATGTGCCCTGTGCATGGATTTTCATTATTTTACTTCGAAATTCTTGAAAATTGACTATTTTATTTTAGATTATTAAAATTGGTTAGCTTTTACATTTTTTCCTGGAATTTGAGTTGCAAGCCAAACATAAATTGAGGACATGGTGAGGGTTGCATCGAACATTTTAGCGCCTTAAATTATAATGTATCTATTTCTGGATTGAACTGTACTAGAATGAATATAAAGTAGTGAAAAAATAAACACCTGCAGACCTGCAGGATATTTCAAACTATTTATTATCGCCTTCATCATAAGTCATCTACAATATACTATAAAAAATATATATACAGACAGGTATTACATGATTCTGGACAAAGTTGAATTTCCCCGCGTCTTTTAAGACTAATTATAAGACTGAGACTGAAATTGAACTTTACCTGAAGCTAATTAAGTCTTAGCTTTACTTGAGGACGCTTGTGCATTACATGAAGCATACACTCATTGGTGGTGCTCTGAATTCGTCTTTATCTCATTATTTAAGGATATTTTCATGGTCCAATATTCACATATTCGTTGTCACTGCCCACGGCACCGAACCCGAATCGACTGGCACCACACCACGGCCCCAAATTCATACATACATATTTGATCGAGGAAGAACTTGAACCCAGAAATGAAAATGAAGCGGGCGAAATAACCTCAGAGGAAGAAAAAGAAGGGCGCGATAATAATATACATAACAGTGGTGAACTGTCATACACTTTGGTTTGGTTTTGGTTTTACGTGGGTTTGGTGTGGTCGCAGTCGCTGCCTGGAGACTTGAGTGAAAATACCTGTGATAACTGCCTACTTTTATGCATTCCCAAGTTATGGATATGACTATGGATTATGGATAGTGAAGAAGCAGAAGAAGAATGGAATGAAACACAGAGATTGTCAGCCTTTTCTAACTTTAACTTCATGGCATTTATACACATGCATGTATGTATGTGTGAACTTGCAGACTGCACACTGTACACGGTCATATGTGAGCTATCCATTGAAAATGCAATAATAATAAACTTGATCCAACTTTCGAGGGGAATGGGAAGGAAAATGAAAAACAAGAGCCTCTCTCCCTCTCTCCTCACTCTTGTATCCATCTCTTTGGCTCTACTATTAGTACTCATTCCACTCTATCCGTATTTCACCCTTTCCCATGCCTTTTCTTTTGTCTTGCCTTTCCATACAGCACTGTAAGCTATCCATCCATTCCATAAATAATAAGCACCTTTATGAGCTTCCATCGCCCTTCCATTCATTTCTGTAGTGCATCATATGTACGTACATTGTACATATTGTGTATGAAATATTTCTCGCTCCTCTGAAAACGGCCAGAGTGCAAGTGGCAAGGTGAGAGAAAATATCGCATCTCCTAAGCCCAAACTGTACATTACTTACAATTACCCGGCCACGAGAGAAACACGATGCATGTATGTCTCACATGTATGAAATATCCGTACATACAGAGAAATCTACAGTTTAGGCCCCTTTTTCCGTTCTACACAACAATGAGCTTATGGAAAGTTGGAAAAATATTCAAAAATTGAACAACAGACATTTTGTGGAGACCACCGTCACATAAACAAGGCAAATTAAACTGTCCATGTTTCCAAAGTAATTGGGTGCAGGGGATGCTCCTTCAAACCACAGCTCAAGCGTCGAATCTTGCCTCTTCAAATCTTTTTTCCATTATTAGGTGCACAGTCCAGTCTACAGTTTAAACTTGAAGCTGGAGTTGGATCGATAAAAATGCACATAATGCACGCAGTAAATAGCGTGTTGTTGGCACATGTTCTGTTCTTGCTGTCTGCGCTTCTTTGGAAATCGACAGAGACGAATCTTATGAAACAAGTGTGGCTATTTATACCTGCAGTTAATGTACATATCAATAATAGGTACAATGTCTGGACTTGAACATGGACGTGAACTTGAATTGGAACTATGCAACTCGTGTAAATGTTAAAAGGCTCATTATTCCTTTGACGAGTCAAAAACATGGAGACTTTCTTTCTCTAAGTATACTGACTTGTAAATATGTGCTCTGTATACACATTCAATATCACCACATGCTTTTAAAACGACTGGCAATTACGGGCCATAAACAAACTGTATGAAATCCAGCCACACTTTTGTATCCGTCCATTTTTCCTTTTTTATTCTTACGTTTGCTGTTTACTATTAGAACCGTAGCGATAGGTACTTGCATACTAACATGTAATTTTGTGCTGTTCCTTGTATCATTATGGAATTCTACAGTTTAATATTCCAAGCTCTTGCACCAATTCCCTGTTCCGATGTTCCCCACTTCAATTTCAATAATTATGAGCTGAAATCGATATTGATTGGTCAATGTACGATGTACTTATATTTCATACGCTCATACTCCAGGTATCCGTTAATTGGATGCTTGGCGAATGCCAACGTCAATGTCAACGTCAACGTGGCATACGAAAACGAATTCCTATGCCAACACTACTCCAAACATCAATGCCAAATGTAATAAGCCTTCATAATTAAGTATTGAAGGCGATGAAAAGTCTGGATGGAAAGCAACTGTCTGCGACCATGAGCACTGAACAGTGATACGAATAATTATAATCTATTATTGAAAATTAAAGTGAATTTAGGAAATTTAGACAAAAATTACGTATGTATGTGCGTTTACCTTGAACGATGCATAGGAGAGCCACCGAGAGGAGTAAGGGATGAGTTAGAAGTGGGCGACGACCATCATTTCGGAGAGGGAGAGGTAACAGTTGACCTCTCCAAAGTAGCATGGCCGAAACAACGGACAAGATTCATGGACCCAGGACGTGGATTGGCCGGCCAGCAACAGGCCAACCATCTTCAGTCACCATCACCTGTGTAGACAAAAAACAAAAAAGATTCATTATTAAGCCATAAAAAGTTGCTCACTCTCTCATTCATTATGTCTTATCTTTGTAATTACAAACCACTAAATGGTTAATGCATACATATGTATCGATATCGATTCGCCATTTGTTTATTAATCATATTTGGAGCAATTTATTTAGTACAACTTTTCCCTCCTTCTTATCGTATTAATATTTATCAAAAATTTTGATTTTACGATCGAGATTTTAAACGGTTGATAAGTAACAATAATGCTAGTGCCGATAACCGATAACCATTTGAATTTGAATTTAAATTTATATTTTGAAATCCGTTGCAATAGTCATTAAACTTTATCGCAAGTCTTGCATCTGAACTCGGGTGAAAGAAAGTTAAAATTTTTGTGGTGATTGCATGTGTGTGTGTGTATAATATTCCATCTAGAATATCTAAAGTATACACAAGTGCTTTTCAGACAGGTTTTTCCCATTAGCATTATACCATCCTTTTAAAGGCCCAGCTTTTGACACGAAGAATTCCCATAACTCAAAAACTCGCCAACAGACGCACTGCACTCAATCTTTTACCATGTACATAATAATGTATACAAAAGCTGAGCCAGTTGTTGTTGCTGCTGTTTTTGCTCTACATCAATTACAAGTTATTCAGTTTCTGTTGTTTTTCGATTATATTACTTTAATATCTACCAACCAAAAACCAAAAGGAAACCACCACGTTTGAATTTTCCAGTGCGTAAGAGATATTTCATATATTCATAATACGCGGTACTCAGTAATATTGGACAATATTTTATAAGTACAATACATAACTTATACGTGTCGCGGTTCTTCTCGGCCTTTAAGTTATGAGCAAAACGTCAATTATTTGTGCATCGACTATGACTAGTTTGCTGGGACAGGAGCGAGCATTGTTTCAGCACACCAGATAAAATGTACAATTAGTTCCGACTAACTTGTAAGAGAGAGGAGAGAAGCTAAAGCTGTGGCTGAAACTGAAAGAGATTCTTAGAACAGTTTCTCCAATACAATGGAATAAGTTCAATGTAAGATATTGTACATACAATAAGTATGAAATTCATACCATAGTGATTATACAATACATTGTATGAGGACGAATTTCACAAGTATTAAATTGAACAACAAGAATATTTCATCGCGTATCGTATTTGAATGCACAAAAGATGAGTGAACCAACATTGAACATCTTTCTTATCCTACAGACTTCATGCATCGAAATTAAATTAAGAAATATTTGCATATATATCAAAGGCAGAGAAGGAAGAGACTAGACAAGAGGCAGACCATGCCAGACCAAACCAGGCTAGACTCCCGGCGTGTATGTATTAGTAGGATACTTTATGTACACTGGTACTGTATAAATTGCAAACAATGAGATTCAAAGCAGAGATTATTATTCCTCTGATTTACATATGATAAGCCCATAAGAACCCGTGTTTGCTCATGAACAATTGTTCGTTATAGTACCATATATGTAAGCTGGGCTGGAATTCATTCCTTTATAACAGTAAAATATCCAAACGCTAAGATATACCTGTGTAGGTAAATGTACATAGACAACTAATTTTCAAGTTCAAACTTCAAATTAAGCTGTAAACAGCATAGTTTTTGAACATAATTCAGAAATTATTATTCCTTTTTATCCAAAATCCTGAATAATTTTCTCCGAGAAGCTCATCGGATCATCAAACGTGGCGGAACATTTTCATGTTGTACAAGACGCTTTTGTGGCATTATAATAAAAAAGGCTGGGGAGATGAAAGATGAAAATAACAAGGAGCGGAGGAGGTTGAAGGAGAAGAAGAAGAAGACGCAAATAAAGAGGGAAAAGGAGCAGGCAGAAAATGGGGAGGAGGTGCCGGGAAATTTGTGAGTTAAAAGCGGGTAACAAATGAAGACAGGGTATTATTATTACTCGTGATTCCCATTGATAGGCAGAGGCCAACATCTCATCGGCCGAAAAAAGATGAGGCAAATGGAGATGCGAACGCCAGAACCAGAGCCAAAGCAAAAACTGAAGCTAAAGCCAATGCCGAGCCAGACTCGTCAAGTATTCAGGCCAAGTGAATGGGGAAGTTCTAAATTCATCTGACATGGGAAGAGGAGAGCAGGGTAGATGAGGGAAACGAGACTGAGAGAACAAAATGAAGTAGTTGCTCTTCTTCTTCATCCTACTCCTCTTTTATCATCTTCATATTACAAGTACATATCAAGTATGTATACGGAAAAAACATGTCGATATATGTACTACTATGGAGGTACGCACAATAATATAATAATAGTAATATATGTAATAATATATGTATGTGTCTATAGACAGTTAAGATTCGGTTTCTGACTTGTTCGATGTATGTATATATAATGTATAGACTTCTCTATTGCCTCTATCTTGCTCTCGACTCCCTCTTCTTATGATCGTAGAAATGTTTGATACTGATATCTGTCGATCCGACAATATCTATACACATAGATCTCGAATATTATAACTACGACAAGATAGCTAAAGAGTGAAGAGTGAGGAGTGAACAGTTGAAATAACTGTATGAGTGCTCCTGCCATATTCCATTTTACAGGCCGTTGAATGACTTGACTTGACTCCTACATAATAATGCAATATGATGTGATGTAGCATCGGATCAAACTAGACGTAGACTAGACAGATAGGCACACACATGGAACGGCGAGATCGAAGAGGAGGCATAAGGCCTCTCTCTTTCTTACTCTCTCTCTCTCCTCTCTCTCTATCCATCCTCCATACAGTAATGGTAATGACAGCGCTCGGAGAAGTAGCAATAAAAATTTATTGCACATGCATCAATCTATCATCTATCAAAGATGAATGCCAACGTAGACTTTAAGTACGAGTTTATGTATACAAGCTGAGCTTCTTCTTTTTCTCCACTCTCTCTATCTCACTCTCTCTCCCTCTCGTTCTATTTCTCATCCTTTAACTTTCATTACTTGATCGATGCAAAGTTTACACGGAGAATTTTACTGTAGAGGAACGGAAGTACATACCGGACAAAATAAAGTAGACTGGGATTATGACTACGACTAGAAGTAGGAGTGGGAGTAGGAATACATACATAGGAATAAGAGTACTCAACTCCTCTGCCTTGCCACTTTTCTCCAGGACGATCCTTACCCATCTCTCTCCAGTCTACTTTCCACCTTTATAGGGCATATCAAAGTCTTTTATCCTCTACTTTTTCGTAGTTAAAGCACGTCGGAATTTCTGAGCTGTGGGGAGCCATAAAACTTTTGCTCTAGTCTCCATTGCTCCAGTTTATTATCGTTTTAATTTATAATGCTCTGTCTCCCGTTCAGAAAGAAATACATAGTGAGAGTGAAAGCATATCAAAAATATGTATGTATACAAGTATACAGAATTTCCCGCGTCATAATTTCATCACATGTACATACAAACCAAGTTAAAGCATACCGCGTACCATGTATATATACACAAGTATCTATTTGGGAAAAGGAACCGAAGGTCTTAAACAAGGTCTTATAGGAATACGTATTGTACAAGCTCTAACATTAAGACTTGAGCTCGTCATCATCATAGAGACTGAAGATTGTAGATTGTATATTACTCTTCGAGTCAGATAGTTTGCTCGATGGATCGTATACTTGACTTGACTGTGGTGTCTTCGTCATTGCCCACTGTAAAAACAAGAGCTTACGAGTACCTCGTCGATTTCTCCAGCATCTCTCCCTATCTCTCTTGTTTCTCCATAAAACTAAAGCATATACTAGCACAACTGTTATGGATATTGTACGATGCTCTTATTCGCGTGCATGTATGTACTATGTACTCCAATCTCCCATTCCTTCATCCCTCTCCTCAAATTTTCCTAAGCCCGTGGGGTGTATTTCAGGAAAATAAAACGTCCATGTAATTCTCATTTGGCTAATTGCAATCGCAATCAGAATCTGGAAAATTTTACATTTACACACGAAATTGACGACGGATGACGGAATAAAATTCTAACCTTTCACCTTTTCCATTTTAATGTGTGACTAACTAAATTGTATACTGTAATAAACTACAATGTTTTTAATGAGGTGGGAGGAAGCAGTTTAAACAGTTGTGTGTATGCGCCTTGTATTTGTATGCTCCACTTTGCAAAATTTGAAGAAATGCTTTTCTTTCAACGCGTTGAAATTTTTAGATAAGATGAGATATAAAAGGTGAAGCTAACGGTTTTGGCCTGATTATAATTTAGAACGAAGTGATGTAAATTCGGATTACAGTACGATTCCTAAATTAACACAGATTTTTAGTCTTGCTGGAGAAAATTCAAACCAGAACTTGAGGTTTTGTGGGCAAACGCGATAACTATGTATAATTCTTGGGGGATTAATGAAGAACGACTTGACTTCATACTCCATATTTTCACTTGATATTTGCATTTGGAGCAACCAAGGAGAGAGTTGAGTTGAGTTGGCGCAAGTTTGAGATAAACTACAAGTGAAAAAATAGGTGTTACGCAATGCACCTGTAAAGGCATGTCTCTAAATTGGAGGCGACACGAACCGCCACAAGTTTCCACGAGGAAAACTCAATAGGCAGAGTCAAAGTCACAATCTTTGCCCATTAAGTTGATATTCCATGCGCACATGTACTATGATGTATGTATACTTGTTCGTTCTGTGGTTGTTACTTCTGAATGTACAATATTTTGTAAGGGTAGAACATTGAACATACATACACGTACATTTTGAGGTAAATATTATATGGAGCTAAACCTTTTGCAATAACTAATGTGTGTTTGCCCGTTTTAATTTGATTCTCTCTTTGCGTTCTGGTTATTGGGGCGGCAGAACGTCCGTTTTGCCCGTGTAGATAATTCGTTTCAATTAGATCAACATTCAGATATTAGATTATGTGATTATAAAGGCACAAGCAAGGCAAAGCAAAGCAACGCCGCTTTAGACAAGCTCTTCTGCTCTTTCACACTCCTCTTCTTTGCACAGCACTGCATCGCATCGCATTGAGTGTGCGGCCTTTCAAGTTCCCACAATTTAATCAACTGGAACTGGATACAACAATTTTTCACCACACTCCCCTATATGCATTTGTGTATGTATCCACAATACAGTTTATAACCTAGCTGCTTGCATGTCCTCCTCCTGTATATATATTCCAGTTGGCGTAATTAATTGAGACTTTTTTCTTACTCCAGCCCTCGTATTAATCGTAATCAGAAATTTGGGGTATAAACTTTCTCAGCAAACTATGTATGCTCAACTAAACGAATAACTATATTGATAAACACTATTGGTTTATACACACGTTATGAAACAAAAGTCATAATGAAAGACACTGTGTAAAATTTAAAAGGCATTACAGAGACTTTACCGCAAAATTTATCCCACGTTTTGTACTGTTATCCGAAATTTGAATGGCCTAAAGCATTGAGTTAAAAATCATATACATTCATTCCTTGAATACGTTAAAAGCGTC